>QNGE01002569.1:25902-52861 GCA_008508345.1 Paragonimus westermani
TGAGTGCCGGAGACAATCCTCCATTATTTCGTCTATGACGAAATTAAACAAAAATGGTGACAGCGGACAGCCTTGACGTACGCCACTCATGGTGCTGAAACTGTCAGACAGTTCACCGTAAACCCTAACCTGAGCTGAAGTATGGGAATAGAATGCCGACAGTATGTTCACGTACTTAGTCGACACACCTCTGCGTTTGAGCGACTCTAGAAGTGTAGATCGTTCTACTGAATCGAGCGCACTTTTATAGTCGAGAAATACAACAGTTGTTGGCCGGCTGTACACATGAAGCTGCTCCAGAATTTGACGAAGAGTGAAAATGTGATCTATACATCTCCGCCCAGAGCGAAACCCTGGCTGTTCTTTCCTACTGTTTACCTCCCGAGCTGCAGTGAGTCGGCGAAGTATAATGGATGCTAGAACCCTAGAAATGACTGGAGTCAAACTAATTTCCTTATGGTTTTCACAAGAGCCTCTGATATCTTTCTGGAATACAGGAACTATTATCGAGTGACCCCAACTGGAGGAGATGGCTTCCCTCCTCCACACAAGTTGAAACAAATGAGTCAAAGCCTCTACTAACGCCTCTCCCCCTTCTTTGAAAAGTGCCGGCACAAGGTTATCTGGACCAGCAACCTTATCACGCTTGAGAGCCTTAATGAGAACGACAGTCCTGAATGGAACCCACGACCCACCCATAACTTATAACTGTGTGGTTTATCTGAGACCAGGTCTGATTCAAAGAGGGAGGGAGCCAAGTATAGCAATGATGCGCACGATGCCTAAAACTAGTGCTGATTAGAAACAGCCTATGCTCAGCGCACAACTGCAATAGTCGCCCGCCATTATCCAACCGATGTGATGCTATCCCAAACCTGCCACCTAGACGAGATTCGGCCTCACTAAGGCGGCTGACCTGGGCATTCATATCTCCGGCCAGAATGACTCTATCAGAATCACGTGTCGACCTTAGGAGAGCGGCGAGATTCGGTATTAAACCGTGAGCGAAATGTGGCTTCTGGAATCTATCAACGGATTTCACGATATAAGCAGCGATTGATCAACTCTGTGACTGAATCCCCTTTTGGGATAAATTAGTAACATTGACCTTTTCACCCGCAGCCATCTGACAAGTCACTGTTTTAGTTTTCATATTTCTCGGGATGAATCTATCCGGATTGCCGTTTTGTTGAACCATATTAGACAGATTTTGAACTCTAGTTCGACTGGGAACTGTTGAGTAAGTCTTAACCTAAGTTTCTTAACAGGAGGTAGTCATTTTTTGATCTGTTGCAGCAATGTGTGATGATTGCTGATGAACCGATTTGTGTGCTTCAGTTTTTCTCACTTCAATCAACAATAAGCATAAACAGATAAGCTCGGGATATTTTTTCTCAGGGGAGGGACAGGTAGACTTTTGAGCTTCAAAAAACGTTTCCTGTGTGGCTCTGGGTGGTCCATTTATTCAATTATTGTGGCCAGTGCACAAATATCATGCCTCTTTAGTGTTTCACGGATAGGAGTGCTTTCTATTGTGGTTTTCTTCTTGGGAGTAGTAGTGTATCGTTATAGTTGAGAACAAGCTGATATGCTGGGTGTAGATGTTTTGAGAAAAGGTCCAAATTTCCTCTGAAAAATAAACACAGTAAATAAACACATTATGGACTACAGGAATACAGGTAAAAAGAGTAGGTCGCTAGCAAACTGACTACATTCTGAAAGTTGTACAGATAAAGTTAACCTCACTAAAGCCGACGAGACGACTGCGATAAATTTAGGTGAACACATTCGAAGCCAAATTTTAGTAATTCTTTTCGGAAAAAGCTCTTTGAGAACTGTAAGTAGATGCGATGTCCTGAACAATTTTTCGGTGGCGTTCAGCTTGTGTGACCGACTATGGTGTGTCTTACCTTGCACAAAACGAAAGTAGTGTAAGCAATAGTAGGTATTTTAATGTTTTGGTTACAGTAGTTAACTTTTGCGAAATGAAGCTCATCACCAAATTACTACATAAGATATGCCGGTGAGGAAGTAGTGTATCCTGAGTGCTTATCTATCATTTAGATAAATCTCCCTGATTGTCTGGCAAAATCACCGCCAAGTGCATGGAGTGTACGTCTCGTGTTTGGAATGGTTTTGATACAGATTTTGGCATGAACATTGTGCTGATTATGCATGAACACGAGTTTTTATGAGATCGCACATGGAACTGTTAATGGTAGACCGATTGATACAGCCTAATTGAAGGAAACTATTAGTTTACAACCTGGGAGGCCAATCACATTTTGTTCGCATACCGTTTATATCTTGAAGTTATTGCTATCCTATTGTAAGTTATTTTGAAATCACAGAAAAACCAGGTTGCAGGTAAGCTTTGCAACCATAAAATTTGTATCGGTAAAATGGAGTTGTTTGGTCTCAAGCACGAAAATATCAAAGCGAAACACTTCACTACCATTTATCTTAGAATAGACTCGACGTTAACAGGAACGGTATACCTTTACGAGTTCTTCCAGGTGAGCTGCTAAGCTCAACAGTCGACCCTTTGGATCACTTGGAGAATTTAACATAACACACAGGGATAAGCAGGTAGCTGAGTCCAGATGTGGATTTCGTTTTTTGTGGCTCTGTGAACTGACTGGTGCCACATATTGTACAGAGGCGTGCGGCTCCCATTGTTTATTCAGGTCCAGCGAAAGTCAACAATAACCACAATTTTCTTTCTTCTAAACCTCTAAACGACTTACGAGTAACATGAATTCTGATAAGGTAGAGCTCGATAAGCAATGAGTCAGCGTCTAACGTCCTTAATCAGTTGTTTGCTAGTGATTAAGACGACACATGCTGGATCGTTTTTTAGTTGATATTGCTGAATGAAGAGGGGAAAATACCCATCACTTTCATTTGCCTAGGCAACCGTGAGTCATTAACTATGTTTGGTTTCAGTCTGATAAATTTTATTATTGACATTCGGCAGGATTGCCAATTACCACACAGAATAGTAACCGATAGTGTTCCGCATCACAAATGCAGGAATGTAAATTAGTGGTGTATAAATAGACTTTCTTTGTTTAAAAACGAAATTAAATTTGCCTTCTTCCTAGTAATACCGGAAGGTCAGATCGTCATCACAAAGTCTTTTACATATTGTTCATCTGTGAATTAGGGTTACCACGGGTAAAAACGGAAGTGCTGTTCAGTATGTACTTCCACTGAAATATTTTTCACTTGGTTGACAAAATAGCTTGGTTAATGGCCCTTTACACAGAGGTGCATATATTCATGGAACTATTTCCTGTCACTACCGTCCCAAAACCACTATTAGCTCTGGGCTAGTCTCCTATTGTAACGAAAAGGCGTCCAGTGAATCGCAATCTTTATTGTCCAACACGCTGGTCATCATGTTACGCGCACGCCCGCATTTGTGAGTCATAATTTCGCCCCACAATACCTCCGGTTTCTGATAAACAGATTGAGAATAACACAACATTATGAGGAAGTTGTAATACCTTACGTTTCAACCACCTCGGGTGGCCTTCTTCAGGTTTCCGCTCACACGTCGTGTGCACTTTGATCCGGTTTGTGCGTGTCCGACGCCTTCTCTCAGGGAGTTTGTCGCCTGCCATTCCTCGTCCGTTGGACCAATTTCGTTGGGCGATGGCTCGTCCGGTCGATCGTACGGCCCGCAATCCATGCACTATGGCCTCTGGCCATATTCTACGACCACGTCGAGGTGTTCCTCCAAATGTTAAAATAATTGTGCCCCCGATCTGGGTTTTCATCCCATTCTGCTTCCACGTCTCGTCCGTTGGTCCGATCCAACTAAACGATGGCTCGTCCGGTCGCCCATGCTATCGCCGACCCGCTCACTGTGGGCTTTTGGATGTACCTTGCTGCCTCGTCGGTGTATTCTGCCGAGAGTTGGAGCGCCCGCACCTCCGGTTTGATAACCCATCACACTATGACATAAAGAGCGTGCAGTAGAAAGTTGAATTTCCAGCTATGTAAGACATTACTAAAGTTAACAACTCAGAAGTAACCCTAGGTTTAATGTACTGGAACGTGCTTGCTGACAAACATTTTTGAACTCCGGAAAATGCGGTGTTTTTTCCCGTTTTTATTCAAAATTTGGATCAGCTAACTCCAAATTATTCATGGTGTACCTTTTAACCGTATGGTTAATAATTCCCTGTCACCCGGGTTAATAATACGGTACACCTGATTAATTCTCATCGACGGTGCACATGAAATCAATAACGAAGCCAAATAAGCGAGATTGAGTGTACATTGGTGCGTTCTACAAGCTATGCAACAAATCTGTGTCATATTTTAACGAAATTCCATGGTCACGGAACTGTGTCATGTTGATCGATCAACCTGACCGAAATAGCTGACATACCGTTCTGGGTTCTGACTGCTTGACATTATGATAAATGAGGTGAATCGTGTGATCTGTAAGTAGATTGTTCAATGCAATCGATTCGACTGACGTACTGTTGTGAGGGTGTAGGTATCGATTTTCCTCCACTCTAACGCTTGCCAAAATACACGTGATTAATACAATTCTGTAAACAGCTGTTTCCGGTCATTTCTAACAGGCTTTTACAATTACACAGGGCAAATACAAGTTATATATGAAAATTACAACAAACCAAATAGGTCATTGAAAATCACAAGAGTGACGCGGGTCACAGTCTACTGGAAGAGGATGGGATAGTTGGTAAATGGGCTAGTGTCATCTGTGCCTGCCAGGAAGTGTACGTTCGTCGCTGTCAACTGGTTCACACTCGCTCTGTTTTCCAGTGACCGTGGAATGATTGGCCAAGGGAGATGGAGGGTTTGTACGAATTGTTTTCGGGCACACAGGTAGGGGAGTGTAGAGTCCGACCGCCATAGCCTCGGCCGTTGATAACAGTCGCACTCTGACAGCTCTGGAGCAGGCTTGACAGACATTGCATATGACTCGCAGCGCTTCATCTGGATTTACTTGATGGCCAGTGTCAATTGGGTGGGAGCTGATTGCAATGGAAATAGACCTTCTCGAACGGTTGTGAAGCAACTTCAGTAGACGTTTACGAATTCTCTACGACAGCCGTCCCAACGTAGCCTGTTTGACAACAACGAGTAAGAAAGTATACACAGAAAGGCGAAGAGGACTTGGACAAACAGTCCTTAAGACGTAGCACGAGCACCTAACAGATGTTGAACGATCCGTCAAGTCTTCCTACAAGGCAAACATTCTCGATCGCGTTTGAGAGTCTATGTTTAATTATTTTACTGCTAACCTCATCCTCCTATGAGGAACAAATGAGAAGCGGCTTTTTCTCCGCTATCTGAACGAGTTCCAGTTTCATACCGGAATGCAAACGGTTATCTAGTTACCTTTCGGGGGTATTAATTTGCAGTAATTTTCTCGAATATGTGTTACTTCATCTTGGAAAATGTCCGGTGTGCAGTTTCTTAGCGCTCTGTACAACAGACAACTCACCAAATTCCTTTTGTACTTCAGGAGGAAAAAACCGTGGAAATGTGTGCAATTACCCGTCCAAGCCTTTTTTCTGTGAGTGGATCTTAGAATTGTTCCGTCTGATCTACGAGGCAACGTGACGTCTAGGAATATGATTTTGTCATAATGTTCTAGCTCGATGATGAACTTTATACTAGGGTGGTCTAATATGATCTAGGATCATTATTTGGGAAAAGACAACAGATTTTACCCACATACCGCTGGTACAGCTTATACTTGGTTACGATATGATCAAATTTAATGGTCTCTAGTTTGGTCATGAACATATCTGTGAGTAGCGGATCTAGAGGTGAACTCAATGCTACCCCCATTCTTCTGCATGTATAGCTCTCCACTGAATTGAAATTAGACATTATAGGTACAAAACAATAATGGTTAAAACAGTTCTTTCCATTGATGAACCTAAATAAGGCAATGAGAAGACTTAAATTGTGTGATGTTCTCCACACCGAAAAACTACTTGGTACAAACATGGATTTTCGACATTTGTTTGTCGGTGTTCGCAGTCCAGTGGGTTGATCAAAACTCCAGTGCAGATCTAAATGAGCGTTATTTGCACAAGGAAACGATTGGGTTTTACAGACATTCGTAAAACAATCGATAAATTTCTGCTTAACTGTTGCCTTGGAGCTCACGGCGCTACGAATGAATGTCTGGCGGAACTGGTTAATGGAAGCATTCTTCTACGCACTTTGAGAAATGGTAAATCACCTGATGCTCTTCGCAGTGAGACAGCCATGCTGAACTCTCTGTTTGCCTTATTCTCCAGAATATTTCCAGTAAGATGTTTCCTATCCTTTATAGTGGAAACCAAACCTTCCATTGCAGACATGCTGATTAAGAGGATATTGTAAAAACGTTTGACGTTGATAATACAGTTGAAGCTGCGATGGGATTCCGCTACTGATAACCGTTTTTCCTTGTGTAGTCCGTCCTCAGCACGAAGTATCCCTTTCTGACACTGCGGCTTACAGTGGATACAATGAATCAATATGTTATTAGTGATGAGTAATATGGGAATTTGGCTAACATGAACTGTACATTATTCACGACTGATCGCAGTTGTCACACTGCTGCAGATCTATCAGCTAGCTTCTTTCGAAAATGAGCACACTACTCGAGTTTCACCCTTGTTAGAGCTGGTCAGTAGCGCATACCTTTAGGACAACCGGGGTTTGAACGCCGACTACGCATTGATGAGGCAGTAATGTTGGCTACTGCGCAAATGTTGTTAACATAGACATACTAATGTTGAACCAGCTCCCAGAACAGCAAATCTTGAAAGGCAGAAGAACCTGCCGAAAAGAGTGTGAAACGTCACATCATCTAGTATATTTTTATCACCTTAATTTTTACCGAATAATCAACGTTCTTCCAATTAGAAAAACCTAAAATCTGTGTCTTTTCGTTTTGTAACTACAGAAAACTTCTAAAAGGACCAGTACTGCTTGAGATTGCTAATAACTACACATAAAACAAAATGCAATGTCTTAGTCACAGGTTTACTTTGAACGGGCTACATCAGACGTGAAAGTAATGGCAAAGAGAAATCGGATACGCATTGAAGACCGCCTTCACACCATGGTGAATATTAGATAATGATTAAAGATCCTGCCATTGCCAAAGGCGCGTTAGACAAAAATCGTCTTGTTGCTCATAAAAATATGAAATTGCAGTGGCTATCGAAACCACAAAGCCCAAATGTGAGATACACAACAACTGCTGTTGCGATCTGTCAGTCACATGGCGACCGGTCTTAGATTGATTTAACTGGCTTGCACCAGCGACTGAATGCCACAAGCACTCAAAGGACCGAACACTCTTCGTCAAGTACTAGAGAATTTGGCCCCCCACTCCCGCCCTGAAAAATGATCGAAGAACAAACTTATCTACTTGGTTCAATCTCTGTCGTGTCTACCCGACCTCACATTATCATGATCAGCGACCCTAACCGATCATTGTTCCAGTGTATATAACCCTGGCTATGGCTTATTACCTTCGAGTTGCTGTAGTGAATCAAGATACGTAGCTTGTTCACCTATTTCGATGGCGCTCCCAAGTCAAAATAAGGACCGTACAAACACGAATAGATAACGATTACTAACGGGCTGTTTTGAAAACGGCATACGCTTGTTTCTTAGATGAAGCCGTTGAAAATTAGATCACTTCACTGTACGCAAGATGCTCGACATTAGTGAATAAAGTGACGTGAATAGTTTAGTGGATTCAACTATTTCCCGTTGGTAGACGATAAGAGCTGAAGTATCTTACTGGCTCACTCTATACAGCACAATCTGTGAACGTTTGCGTGACTTCATTTTGTGTGAATTGGGGACAAAAATAGGTTTTATTTACCGCATCATACTAGGAAGCTTCTAAATTTTATATGTGATTAGTAGCGTTGCAATTCCACTAATTCGTTCGCAAAAAGGCATATGGATTTATTTCACACAGACTCAAAATTCGAAACAAGGATTTCATAGGTCAACTTTACGGGTTGAAGCAGTACAATATAGCAGAGACTGGTTGGGATGAACCGATTGGCAAAAGCGGCGGTTGTGAAGACGCACTGAATACTGAGACCCTCAAAAGAGGTCTCTGCGTCTTTGTGTGAACTGTAAGAGTCAAATTAACGTCTTTGTTTCAGCTGTGAGGAATCACAACTAGAAATCCGTCGTGCTTGTCACAGACTTAGCTCCAAACTTGGCACAGCAACAAACATCATGGAACAAACAGAAGTGTACTCGAATTACAATATTTTCCCCACATAAATCGTGACGGTTACCATTCAGTGTCATACTCCTCAATGTCTACAACTTTAACTGTTCAGAATCCTCAGATTTCCAACCAAGGAGACACGTTAGGCTGTCAGGGATATCCCTCGAAATCCGTTGTTATATGCATATACATCAAACAGTTGTCTTGTTACGACGCTGCTTCTTCGTACTGACTCCAGCTCTTGCAGATAGGGTACAACCAGCCAAGTGGTAAGGCGACCTGAACTAACGACATCGGTTACTGGAGGTGTGTCAAATGCTATCCATGTTCAGCCTTCATGTGATGGCCTCGTTGCTCAACTACTGGTTTGATCATTCACGAACGATCGCGCACAATCGTCAACCGCCAATGGTGGATAATTTGCACACACTTCCTGTTGAATAGGCCGCGGTTTGCAACCGCATGGCAATGTGAACTCATGAACAGATGAAGAGTACACCTTATACTCCATAAAAAATCTTAAGCATCTCAGAAGAAACGGGTTGCTGAACGCCATTTCAGTTGGCGGCTGTTTACAGGAATTACCTGAGAGGTAATGGAAGACTGCTTAGCTCTGATTGTGTTTCGTGTCTATCGTAAAACCCGAATTATAAAGGGTGAACAATTGTCAGAATAATAGTCCAGATTCTTCTTCATTGAGGCTCAATGTGGTGGGAATCTCGATTCACCGATTATCCGAACCCCGACACAACAGAAAATCTGACAAACGGCCAATCCAAATATCGCGTTAAGGATAAAACATCAGGATTGGACGAACGGTCTCAGCGTTGTGCCTCCCGTTATTCGCCAATTCATCTGTTCCGTATTCCACTAATTAACATGCAGTTTGTAATGTTGCATGCGCTAATAAGATCAGCCAATGACAGGCTGTGATTTCTTTCATACTGTTGTACATCCATAAATTCGGCATCCCAACTCATGAATAGCATTTGCTTACTGTTACCAGTACCAGGTCTTCTCCTTATTACTCGCGTGGGAGGTTTCAATTCAAGTACGATTCCTAGAGCTATTCTAAGTCCCTACTTCTGAGTATCACAAATTGGTGTCGCGGAATGGAACTGCCTGCAATTGAGCAATTGAATCCTCATGCTGGTGCGAGTGAAATCGAGGAATGGGTCGAACTGTGGTGCAGCATTCGTCGTGATGTGAAGATGGAAAACCAATCAGCTTTCTTCGTTACTGATGGTGGTCGTGAATTATATTCCTTACTGAACAATCTGGCTTATCCGAATGCCCCAACCTCGTTGTCGTTCGACGAACTAAAGAGACTGCTGTTAAAGCACGTGGTCCCAGTCAATTTCCAGGCCACATAAGGGGGAAGTTCAATTCATTAGTGCGATCAACAAGCACGGGCTTCCGAGTTCATTCTACAATTGTAAAAACAAGCTGCTCGGTGCAACTTCGGTGACAAGCTGGAGGAGCATCTATGTGATCGATTGATTGCTGGCGTCAATGACACTGATGTCCAGCGTAGATTGCTGGTCAGACAAGATGTGACTTTCCAATATGCCCAAGACATCCGCGACCAGAAGGATGACGTCAATCCCGCTACAGCTGATTCGAGTGTGACATTATTTCAGAAGACCAAAGTGCATACTGCCACCCGAAGTCAACCAGTGAACAGGCCCTCTCATGCACCCAACATCAATCCCGGTTCAAAGAAATTTAACAAGTGTTTCTCGTGCGATGAGTCACACTTACGATCATCTTCCCGATTTAGTAATGCTATATGCCATTTATGCGGTAAATCTGGTCATATTAAGAAGGTATGTAGAAGTCAGAAATGTCACCTGAGTCAAGTTAGAGAGACAAGTACTATAGGACCGTCCACTACCGTTTATTCATTGTAAATGAAATCCAGGGCTGAACGATTTATTCACAGATGTCTCAAGATCAAGTCGGGATGTGAGTATGTATTCATTGTGGACACAGGAAGTAGCGAATCCATTATTTCCAAACCACTACTAGCTCACATGGCCCCTGATGCGCAGCTGAAATCAACAACGATTGAAATACGCGGAGTTACTGGTCATCGGTTAGCTCTGCTAAGTGAAGCTGATGTAATGATTGTTGGTAATGATAATGAGCTGATTCCGCTGCGTTTTTCGGTGTCGGAAGGAATTCCAGCTATTCTGGGATTAAAAGCTTTAAAACGGCTCAATTGTGCTCTGTCACTAAATGCTAATTACAAAAATGGTACAAGTGAACAGTGCCAAGCCCAATTACGCAACCTGATTGTTCAGTGTTCACAACATTCAGGAGGGATGAAAGTGGAGCCAGCAAAACTGGAGGTGCAAGGGGACCCGGTTTTTCTAAAGCGCCGAATAGTATCTTATGGAATGAGAGGAAATGTGCATAATGCTCTCAATGGATTGAAGGAAGACGGTATAATCTCGCGGGTTAACTCATCAGCATGGGCCACACCAATCATTGTGGATATGAAAGAAGATAGCAAATCACCAAAGGAATGTGGTGACTATAGATTAACGCTGAATCTAAGACTGAAATTGGGCGCATCAACAACTGAGGAGCCGGAGGATTTTATGAATGCTTTGCACGGTAGCAAAATTTTTCCTAAAATTGACCTGACAAACGCATACTTACAAATACCATTGGAGTATGATTCTAAAGCGATCACTACGATTAACACCCCTTGGGGATTATTTCAGTACAATTTTTTACCGTTTTGACTACACGTATCAGCTGGAATACTCTAGGCTGCGACTGTTGAAGTAATTACCGATTTTTCAGGGGTACGCGCTTATCAAGATGATGTAATCATATACACCGATAGTGCAGAGGGGCATGATAGTAGGTTGCTTTCACTTCTGGAACGATTCAGGGATAAGAACATAGCCATAAAGCCTTCTAAGTGCGAGAGCTGAGTTTTCTTGGTTTTACAATATGTTATAAAGGATACAGGCCGGACCCTGACCGGTACAAAGCTTTGGTTACCGTTACATCACCAAGGGACCAGGATGAGCTGCAATCAATAATGGGATATCTGCAGCACTATTCTCGTTTTATCCCAAACTTTTCGACGAAAGCACAACCATTATTTGCGGTTCAGTCAGCAGAAACATGGTCTTGGACTCAAAAAGACGAAATTCTTCTGCAAGAATTAATAAAAATTGTGATTAAAAGGCAGATGTTAGCCCCACTTACCATGTCTTGAGTTACCACGCTGATCGCAGACGCATCCAGTGTTGGCATTGGTGCTGTGTTGGAACAGGAGGGATATCCGATCATTTGCATATCACGTTTGTTGAATAAGGCTGAGCAAGGATATTCACAAACACAAAAGGAGGCGTTAAAAGCCTACTGGGCTGTCAGGTGGCTGCATAAGTATTTGTTCGGTATTAGATTCAAGATTGTTACTGATCACCAAGCTCTACAGTATTTATTTGACCCCCACAAATCAATTGTTAAATCATCAGCGGCAATGATACAGCGATGGAGTCTAGTTCTAGCAGCATACGACTATGGAATCGTTCATCGTCCTGGTAAACAGATTCCTCAGGCGGATTTTTCATCACGGTATTCCAGTTTTTCAGCCGCTGAAGCTTGTTTGCTAGGTTCGCCAGCTATTCCAATAAGAGGACTTGATCAAGACAACTAAAATCTATTATGGCACGGTAATTGCCGCGATGAACAAGGGTTGGTCGTCAAATATTAAGAAGAAACACCCAGTATTATTCCAGAACCGAGAAGACTTGTCGCTACAAACTGATGGTGTGCTGTGTCGGAGAGATCAGTTGGTCATTCCATCACCGCTACGAAGGGCGGTATCAGAAGAGGAACCGCAAAAGCTAAGGACTGCAAGGGGATCACGCTTTTTATAACACAACGCCTGACAATGAGTTAAGTGTACGGAGTGAGATTGCCCACCAACATTCACCTCACCAACCTGAAGAATAAGGAATACTGATTCCAAAAATTGCGGAGTTTATCGGTCTTTTTTCGGACTGATGCACCCCGCATGATTACCGGTGAGATGTGAGTGAAACGAAATCTTGCCAGGATTTTGACTCGTCAAGTGTTGAACATCGGGTCTTACTTTGAAATGACCATCCCAGGCAACCTATAAAGAGTCATTGCTAATTGTATTTACCTGGCAGGAAGGCACATTTTTGTGGAGTGAACTGAAAGGAGGCATACCAAACGCATTTACTTGCACGCTTTACACTAACCATCCTTGCCCGTGTTTTCCAACTCGACAGGGAATCCATAAAATCCCCGTTGAATGCAGAAGCTGGTGGATAGTTGCTTTATTTACACGATATCTCTGCAAAGTTTCGATATTATTTTCCAGGGTCGTGCTCTCGAAAGACTACGACCACTTAACCAACTGGAGGACATAGGCAAGATGGTTGCAACCAAGTTAATGAGAAACGTGTCGGTGGACCTCTTACTCTACGTTACAGTTGTGCACCAGACTCCACATTACTGAAGTGCTTACGTCATCTGGGGGTCGCTGTCGCTTCAGACAGTATACACCGTCCAAGTGCGCGAACTGTGAAATCAAGGTTTGTACAGGTTCTGTATCACCAGATGTGCTGACCATGCTAGAACGCACCAGGAAATCGAACAGAATAGCCTCTGTGAAGAACCAAAGGAGGCAGGTTGTCTTAGACATGACCCAAAAACCTTTACACCAAGACATCACATGTTAGAACTGTTTCATTTCATTAAAACTACGAAAAGATATTCGAAGGGGGAGTTCACTGTAGCTGGAACATTACGATGAAACAGTCCGAAAAAGACACTGCAGCTATGGAATCTACGTAAGAGATTTACTAACTCAGGTACAGGTTCGGTTACAGCCGACGTAGCCCCAGTATACCAAAGTATGTCAAACAGAAGCTATACTCTCATTCGCATTTTTACTGTACATAGTGACTGAGAAACTATGTCTAGGAGATCGTTAGAAGACGAGACTAGCAACGGATTACAGTGCCATAGAGGAAGAAAAGGACGACTCAAGCAAGTGCTAAATCAAAACAGTGTTTGTCGTGATTGTGACATTTTCAAGAGTTCATACCTTCTAGCGTGTACTCTGTTTGTCCTCTGAGTGGGACTTAAGATAAATTGCAGCACAACAATATATCAAAAAAGAAGACTCTCACCCGAGTAAATTAGTAAGAGAGTTTCAGCTGCATTGATAGTAACCCGTAATCGACCGTTGTGCCATGAGTGTTTGGTTGCATAAAAACTAGCTTGTTCTTACTGTAACTTACTTCAAACTGTTACGTCAAACTACTAAGATAATCTGCATATGCAATCAAGTTCATGGGAAATGAATCACTACTTGGAGCGTTTTGCAATTGGGTGTATTAATTGCGAAAGTATGAAAGACGAGCAAGAACCTCACACTTTCTGTCAGTTATTGGCATGGATGATTACGCTCTGAATATGAAAATCTAGCGTTTCCCGAGATCCCCATTTCGTTTCTACGTGTTTTTTTTTTGAAATATTTGTTACTCGACCACTTTCTAGCTGCCAACGTTTAGGCTGTAAAAAGATCAAAAAATTTATACCTTAATGAGGAAGGGAAACCAATATATTAGCACGTTTGAAGTTAAACATTAAACTCAAGTTGCACAATATTTCAATGATAAACAGCCAACTGAGCTAAGATATTGATGACTTGTTAGATCCAATACTTTTGATCGCCAGCGGAAATCATTATTATTAAACGTTGCGTTTTTCTAATCAGCTAGATTCCTCTGTGTACAACTTCAAGGTGTTAAAGCTACGATGAACAAGGAGTCATTCGTGTTGTATCAAGCCAACACTGCGAAGAAGCAGTTACCTTTACAATAGCAGTAGTTCGTAAAGGTAGCTTACAAAAAATTCAGCATTTGGGCCACCTCATTCTCATCAAAACCATGCCCAACAATGGAACAACTATAAGCTATATGATCATAAGCATTCTCGACATACGTACTCGTTTCGCAATTCCGAATATCACAAACGTGGTGAGGTAGACTACAAAGCAGGCCATCCTCCGAGGCTCGAGGACGTACTTCGTCCATACTTCTCTAGAAGAGCAAACTCTGCCATGCTGTGAATTCTGCTAATTCTACGCCCGTAACACAAGCATTTGCTATTAACAGTGGTACCAAACCTCCCTTTATAACTGACACCGATAGAGTTGAGTCCCTTATTTTAGTTGATTGTATGAAGAGATTCAAAACTTCTCTTGGCTTAAGGTTCACTGATGTTCCTGTTAAGCGTACTACCAGGAGTGCTTTGCCTATTCATGGCGACTGTGAACTTTCACTTTTGATTGCATAATCCGCTACTTATACGTGTCCACTTTCGTTATTGTTTCTGATCCCTCTGTTACCGCTTCTAACACCATAGAGGTTTCAAGATACCTTTTGCAATATACTTGGAATCCTTTGTGACCAGAACTCGCAAAATGATTTTACGATGTTGAAGCGCTTTCAGCAATGTAAAAATCAAACCAATTAAGTTTGACGTACCAATTATGTCCATATCCATGAAGCGTCACACAATTCTATTTGGTCTGTGTAAGCCTATCTGTACTGTATGTGCTGAATTACCTTAAAAGAGAATAATGAATTCTATGGAACCCTTCACTTGAGCTACTCCTACTGTGACATCTTTAGAACGTGACATTCGAACACTGCGGTTGCTTGAGACCTACTGCTTTACTTTGAGCTCTTGTTTGCTGCAGACAGATTGTACCGCAATCGGGAAGGGTTGGAAGATATCCTCAGTTGAGTTGTTAGTTCCGGGCACTTTTCGAAACTTGATCTCAATAAGGTATATTTGTAAGTTCCTGTTAGAGCGTCCAGCTTGCTATTTTCCAAATATAATATTATCCACTTGGACTAGATGTGTTTCCATCAACTTTTCGAGACATGATAAAAACAGTCTGTGATAATATGGAAGAAGTTGCCGTATGTTAGGATGACATTATTGCACGTGGTTTTAGCAAAAAATATCAATAATAATGTTGCCACTAATGCTGTAAAAAAAGTGCTACATTTTCCTTTCTAAATACCCGATTGATGAAGCGCTGTTTCGACTTGACTCTGAACGACGTTCATTCCTGCCTAATGCCCTCACTTTAAAAATGGCTGATGAATTATGTTCACTAATGGGTTTGCTGTACTGTTGCCCACGTCTCATTTTAAACCATATTCAAAAGCAGAACCTCACTGTTGTTACCTTCCTCGAGCAACTTTATGTGGACTGACGCTCATGGGACCAGATTACGTCGTTTAACAAGATTTCTCTCCATAAGCACCGTTCTACAGCCATTTTCTCCTAAGCTCCCACCCACTGTGATTGCGGATGCTTCTCCTACTGACATAAATGTTCTACCAGATCAAGATGAACATCCGGTTCTGTGTATTTTTAGATTTCTTAATCCAGAAGAGCGTAGTTATGCTCAACTTCAAGGAAAAATGGCCGCTGTTCATTGGGCTGTTGCTCGTCTTCACAATTGCCTCCTTGATTATCATTTCACATTTATAACTGGCTACGAGAAAGTGGATCGCATTCACCATCCTAATGGATCATCCCGCCAAACCCTCAGTAGCCATGGTCCTAGGATGAAGCATTCCTTTCTCTATGCACTTTCATGACATTCAACATACACCACCCAATTACATGTGACCTGCCGACTACGTGTCCAGACAAACGTGCTGTGGAGCGACTGGAAATTATGACTGTCTTTTAGCACAACACAACCAATGGGTCACGCGAAAATGAATTCCGATATGAGAAAACATTTTCATTCTGCTACCCTTGGTGCACGCAAACGATGAAGTGCAACTGCGAAATGTAATTCTCCGGAACGTTGTGCTCGCCACGGAAAACTCACTTACTACCGACGGTATTTTGTATTTTAACAACCGAATTATTGTGCCCCCCCCCACATTTCGATCAGGAATTTTCTGTAACTTGCTATCTGGTCAGTCTGACACAGAAGAATGAAGTCACCGACATGTTTGCCACGTTGACGATCACAGACAAATGCAAATGTTGCTACAACAGCACGTGCTTGTGCCCGTTGTATAAACGTAAGTCATTGCAAGTCAACTAAATGGGTTCCACGACCTACTTCCTAGGGAGATAGGCAGCAACTGCATATCAATTATTGTGGTCTATTTCTGGACAACTATTATGCTTTGGTCATGCTTGACTTGTAATCGTGTTGGCCAGAGCTGGATTTCACGACGTCATCAAGCGCTCATCTCACAGTTACTACATTTCGGTTGACCTTACGCCGGGAAGGAGTTCCATGTGCAGTGAGTACCGGTTACGGTAGTCCTTCTAACGCGCAAAAGGTGGAAGGTCGATTAAGCAGGTTTGGCTGCAGGCATTGGCTGACCATACCTAGACACCCTCGGCCAAAGCAGAAGTCGAGGACTTGATACATACTTTGCAGAATGCTAAAACACCCCCTGAATCCAGCCACTTAGCCTAAGCCCGATAAAAATGTTGATAGATTTTCAGTACAACACAGGAATTGAGTTCACACGACAACGTGACAAGGTCCAGCCAAGCCATTCAAATAACGTGTTTTAAGCATCAACATGCTTACTCTGAAATCTGTTGAAGTTGTTTTTCACTCTAAAAATGAACTTCGACCATCCAGTGGAATAGTACTGAGCGACATCAGCGCTCGCATGCACGTGGTAATCGATTTAGCTGGTGGTTCTGTTCAACACGGACATGTTGACCAAACTGTTTGTATTTCATCTGACACTAGAGACACGCGATGCGATACTAAAAATCCTGTTTCAAATTCTGTTGCAGATATGAATTAAATGGTTGAAGAAGTATCTGCATTGTGCCGGTGCAAACAAGAGCTTCAGAGCGTCTGAAAATGAAGTGACGTCGTCACTACAACAACCCAGATTTTCATTTGAACTGCGACGAGTGTACCGATTATAATTCGCAACTGAACATTGTGCTATTGTTGTTTAACTGCATGAATGGTGACTTCGTACGTACTGAGGATTACATTACTATTTCGTCGGATCAAGTGGTGTGCTGTTGCTACTGCATACAAACTAGCACTGGGTCTGTGCTAAGTACATTTTGGATTACCGTAGCATATTTACAATTACTGCAGTGGTTCGTGATTCACAACGTCGGTGATTGAAGACTTTAGGTGATATGGTGGCTAAGCGGATTCTATGGCATGAATGCTGATTGGTTGTGAGGTAGACGCACTTATTGACGTGGGGACAGTGAACGCCGCAAGGAAGCTGTCTTGCTGACGACACCCTACATTCACTCGTAGCTCAGTTGTTTGTTTGCGAGGTGTAGACTTCCTGATGCTGATTACTTGGGAAAAGTGATAATTGTTTTTCAGTACTTAGGTCCTCTCTCTTTCTGCTTTGTTCTTCCTCTTGTTCATGGCTCACATTATTCACGATTGTATGGCAGTTAGACATCAGTGAGAACCACAGATGTATTGGCTGGTGATGAGCTCCCCTTGTGACAATGTGGTCAGAATGATTGGTGTTGGTGAGTCATTTACAAGTTAATAGCTATTGTTGGATCTGCTGAAGCTAGTCTGGTACGTTTGTCATCTTTGTTTGGTATGATGAGGAGCGGTGAATTCGTTGAGGCTTGCTTGGTTTGTTTGTAGAAAGCCTATCCTGAATGTCACTTTACTAGTCCCTAGTGTGTGCAATAAACCAGCATGGCGAATTTTGTAGTATGACTGCACAGTATTTACTTTCTATTAATCTTTCCTTTTTGATATTGTTTGACATCTACCCACCTTCATCTGCACCTGATTGTTTTTATCAGCTCATTTCCCGTTGACTGGTGGCCGTTGGCGGATTCATGTTTTGATCACTCCATTTGGAACGCTTTTCTTTGAGATAATTTGTGTATCCGATTAATTTACATATAAGGTGAGATATCACCTTTATTGTAACCTTATTCAATAGTATCATATAAAATCCAGTCTTTTCGACTGCCTTTTCTGGCGTTTATTTGGACTTGAACGATAGTCCTTTTTACCGGACCGTCTGAGCAAGTGTTATTGGAATTGCCGAGTACGCGTTACTGAGTGAATTACCCTTAAGTCACCAGAAGCGATTTAACAGCTACCTTACAAGTAATGTGTATGGCAGAATTGGCCCAATATGGATAGAGAACACGTAGGTTGCAGGCTACTCACACCCCGTTTAGAAGTGAGAAGTCCGAAGAGAGATGTAACCGGTCACTAAGTAGAGTGCCAGTTTCGGAGTGGGCAGCAGCTGGTTGTTTAATCATGACCTTGTCATCGGGGCAGAAACAAAAACGACAAGTTTAGAGCAGGTCCAAATATTGAAAGTCCGAGCACCTGATAAATTCGAACCAACGACAGAAACTGCATTCCTAAATGTGAACCGTGCTGAGACATACAGTCTTTACAGTTAAGCCTGCTCAAAAGCATCAAACCTGCCATTTTATTTCCTAGTAAAAATAACAAAAAACTAATATGGAAGTCATTGTGTAAAATTATGGACCATAGTCAGAATCGATTATAGACTTCGTTCACAGTTAAATAACAAGACTTCAAAGTAATGAGACACCTCTCCGGCAGTTTATCCGCCTCGATCATACTTTCCGTTATCCCGATCACCAGTTCGGTAAAATATGGTTGAACTTACTAAACATAGGAAGATCTCAGTATAAACCTGGCACAAATGAATATATTTCTGGTTTAAAATCACCAGAAATTCTAGTGAAAGTCATAAACTAGGCTGAACACACTAATCACTCGAATGAGTGCCAACTGAAACGCTAAGAGAATTTGCTGCGATTCGCACCAATAGCGTGTGGCTCATAAATGACGAAGGGATAAATCGTCAGATTCATGAAGGTATAAGTGAGCTCGTTCTTAGGACCGATTTAACAGACACATCCGCGAGTAAGGTAGAAATACACAACTGAGTACACTACCGAATCCTGGTCACATCTGAACACATCGGAATCCATTTACATAACCCGTTCTTGAAAGCCGGAAAATATGTCAGGCATATGCATTGTAAATATTCTATGGAAAAGCCAAGAACCATTGCTCCAGTGGTACGTTGATAAGTATGCAACATTCATTTGTCTGACGTCATAACCATCAATTCCTACGATTAAACCAGTGATTATCAATACTGTCAATTTGATCAAACTTCACGTAATTCACCTGACACTAAGGATACGTCTGAAGAAGCACTACCAATACTGCAAAAAACCTATACTTCCATTCAACCTTCGGTGGTTATATAGTGACTGCAACTGATAGCCAAACAAAGTGTTATCCTCGTTTAACGTAATGAATATGTAAGATGAAAACGTAATAGTGGCTACGTCAACATTTTGTTGGCTCACTTACTGTGTTATCGTTATTGGATATGCACGAGTTGTGGATTTAATCTGACTATATTTGCGATTTTTATCGTTTATTTCTAACTACCACAGTAATACCCACACAAACCAAGAGAGACTCCAATTCTTGTGAGTAGGATGAGGGGAATGATGGTAGCAACCCATTCACTCGGCCTACTCAAGCATCAACAGAACCTTCCATAATGACCAGTTTATTGGAGAAAAATGAAGTCTTTGATGGGAAGACACTTCACTTCGTAAAATATTATATACGATTTGGTATATGATGACTACCACAGAAGTGCATGTGCTTCATTCGCCACGGCTTACAGTTACTTCCGTGTGACTCTGTGATACAGCAACAGTGGAAATCTTTCTCTTGAATTACTTAGACCCCGAGAATGCTTCCACTCCTAATTAAAATCCTGTTTTTCGGTTCCTAATGAAACAAATCACTTTCGCCAGAATTGCATATATTTTTAATAAATAACCTGCTATAAAATTTTTCTGTCTGTTCACCCATTCATCTGCCTCCATCATTAGAGATGAGGCACGAAGCGATACGAATCACGTGAACACCAATAATTGTCCCCTGTCCTATTTTCAATACTTTGCAATTGAATTATCTAAGAATAGACTTTGTGATATAGGTAAATTCTTTGAGTTGGCTGTTAAGAACGAACTGTGTACATCTCTGCCTACAGTATCATTGTGTTGACATCATTATCTTACCGAATGCTCATAATGTTCTTCAGCTCAATAATATTTACTGCTTATATCATGCTGATGGTTAGTGAAGATGGTACGGATTTGGAAAATTGTTGTCTCGTTGCTTTAAATGTCCTTCGATGGACTAGTGATCTTGATACGGAGGCAGCCTGCGCAAAAAGACAGTCGTGCTTATTTTGATGGCAAATATTTCGAGGACTAAAAACTGTAATCTTTATAAGTAGATAACATTTGTTTGGGGGATTCGGTGGAGCACCATTCAACTACAAATCGCAAACGAAGTACGAGCAATTTTATTGCACATGCGCACAAGATTTATGAACTTTTACTTCGTGAACTATTGGTTGTTGTCGTCCCAACAATATGGATGAACAATGCCATACTTGTTGACAAAAGTGCGACAGGTATGAATACTATGTATCTGTCAAACCTTAGAATTGAAATCAAAACAAACATCGTAACTTGGTTTCTCTTCAACTGTGAAGTTTAGTCTTACTTTGTGTTTAGTTAGACTCACTTCTGTTTAAACATTGTTACAAAACATCTGCTCAATATAATTGAGCCACTGTAGCAACATCGCCATAACAATTGATTTTCATTCCCAAATTACTTTTTGTCATTTGTCAATAAGTATCAATTACCACTGTTTTGGATGCGTGCAACTTCATGTCCGACAAACGAGACACAATTTTCACTGATTGCGTCACGTACTCGGAACGGAATTTCTGCCGTATCGTATACTGTTCAGTGTGGCTGCCGATGACTGAAGAATTCGCAACACAGTCTGGCAATGACGTGGTCACGGGCTATGAAAGCCTAGACCGTCTCGTTAAGCAAGGTTGGCAAGTGTCGTCTACCCGGTTTTGGAGTTCGCGAACATCCACGCAGATGACTGGAAACACCCTCTGGCGTGGCACTGTACAGAGTTAGGAGAGAGCTTGTACCACAACGCTGTTAACTCCAATTTTTCACAAAGCACAAGCTCTGTTCATTTTTTTGTTTTTTACTGTTTGCTATACATTTACACTTATTTATTACTCTGAAAATTCGTGGATCATTGTTAGTACCAAGGGCAACCACTGTACCCATGAGTACGACTCAAGGCTGAGAACGGCGATGATGTTGATCGGCCACTGTTAAATTTGGGTGTTAAACATGTGCGTCTTATGTGATGCTTGCGTGTCATAAGTCATCACTAAGCATTGGGTACTACATATTCTGGCGTAAGCTATTATGACCGTGCTGTACTGAAAGTACAATAGTGTTGCACCTCTAAGGGCCTCGCAAACACTGATTGTGTGACAAAATACTGTGCACTACGCTAAAACTATAGCGTGTGTGGTTTCCCGTGGCTCGTCATGGGTTGAAATGACCTCCTTAACATATTCCAATATGCGAAGTTTGTCGCTTGTTTACTTGGCGCTGTTGACATTCAACTAAGTGAAAAGACTTAAGCGACGAACTTCAAAACGTCAAGAGTTGCAGGCTGAAAGATTTTGAGGAAACAGAGCTGAGTAGAAAAATCGGGTTCTACTTGATTTTGAGTTCTCTGAAATGTGTGTCAAGTGAATATTTGGCAGGAATCAATGGGGTTTAATCATATTCAGATACGAAATCTGGAATGAATGCATCCTTTTGGGAATTTCGTTGCAGCGTATGCTGGGCTGACTGGTGTGTTATACTGATTCCTTTCAACTTGTCGTATAAATCATCAATAAGCGTCAGTTCTCTTGTTCGGCTAGCTTATTTCGACCAGTTCAGTCAGAACTCGCTTTGTGATCTGAGTTGAGGTTCTACAGTTTCAGCAGGTGCCAAACGAATAGCACAACATACACTGTAGGTTTGACTGCATCTGCAAATAAACTTGTTCGAGTAAACCTGTCTCACACGAAAATAAGTGGCCATATTCCAAACTGATTAGCACTCAGTATGTCTCAATTGAGTACAAGAATCGATGTGCATTCCCGTATTGATTATTTAACGGTTGCTGATAAATTTTGTGTGATAATCTATTTTATCTTCTGAAAAATTCATCGTCTGTTCAGCCATATGGCGAGAAGCAAAGCTTTATCCATAAAATCTTTAGCTGATAGCAAACTAACTTGCGACACGCCACCAACTTTCAACACTGAATAATCGTGGCTTACTTGCAATCCAAATAACCAATAAATTTAGAAGAGATCTAATGGTGAACACGAACTAGATTCCTGTTGGAATCCAACCAGCGATGGAAAAAGTGTACCCAGTAGTAGCACGTGTCCAGCTGAACTACGGAGTCAGAGTCCCACAGATCTCGTACGTAAGCTGGCACAGCGCTCATTAGGCCTGCTTGTTTCGAAACCAGAGGATGTCCGGATATTTCATAATCAAGTCTGTTGTAAAATATATAGCCTGTTGTACCACTTGCCAATAATTTATTCAAGGTGTGATTTCTCCTTCCCTCGTAGTTACTTCGTACGTGAAAGATCTACATTTAGGCCGTAGTTCTGTTTAGAGGACGTTTCGGTGCATTGCAACTTCCATTGAAACGGTCAGGCCTGGGATTCACGAGAAGAACGAGCGAAAATTGCAAAAAATTCCAGTAATATGTCTCTTTTTGAAAACATTGTTGATTCCTCAACTTTTCTTTTTTATCTTATCGTTTGAAACCATCGGCAGTTCTTCATCAACTTGTTATTATTTTTATGGATTGTGTATGAACACAATATTCGGTGGTCATGAACAGCGGACGTTTTCGACATTTTGAATAACCCACCAGAGGACTTTTAAGTTTTTAGGGGACTCTATTCCACTTCAGCCGCGAACGACGATGTTTCCGGTCGTCACAATTTTGCATTTCTCACTCTGATTATTGGCATCGTTCGCAAGAAGTGTTCACGTACAGTTACCGCTACTTGAGTTGTGGTGCATATCACGCAGTAGAACTGTGGTTAAACGTGTTTTTCCGAACAAATCCACTCAGGGTTCACCAGTTCCTACATATTCATAATTTATCTACATTAAAACCCTCAACAGTAAACGAATTAAAGAGCGATTACCTAGCAACCCAGCCAATACTTCCGCAGTTGTATTCTCTGTGAATATTCACAATATGCTTTGAGGCTGCTGGATGGAAAATCGTGCATCCACAGAACCACGGAGATCATTTGTCTTTGTTGTCATCGTTAAGACTGCTGTTGCTGCTGGTGCGCAGAGTTAAGCGTGCCGATTAGTGCGGTTGAGAGTAATACCATAAAAATGTATACTGTCGGCAATTAAGCTCAGCATGTGAACTAGTCAGCAAGCGATAAGATGAGGCAATAGTACAACGAAACCAATATCTACCGGGTGGCGTTAATCGCACATTTGTACACACAACTGTGTTGTATAATTACGTAAGGAAAGTCCGAACAAATTGGAGACAACGCTGTGAATTTTGATTACGGTGACTACATGTCCTGACCAAATGATGACAAGACCGGTCGCGGATCGTAGGTTTGAAGATGAACATTCTGAAATGTTACGTACACCATCGTGAGTCTTTATGACTGTGTGCAGCACAATCTGATATTCTGATCCAGACTGCATCAGTTCATGCTAACGAATTGTCAGCAAGTTTTCTGCCAATTCTTTGCTAACGTTAAACCAGTAAAATATACCTAAAATGAACACACAACAAGAACTGGACGAGTAGGCGTTCATAATCGTCAATCATATAATTTTCTGCACCCTAGTGGAGTCGTCAGTACTGTAACGCGCATACTGTGTAGGAATTCTTTCAAGCATACTTTGAGGTGAGCATCGACTTGATCAGCAAACGTATACGTTATTACAAATCCAAATAAACCGGCGCACTGTCTACGATAAACTGATCAGTATAGTGACTAGCTGACAACTGAAACTGTTTGGAAAGCGATATTTTAGAAAATACACTTCCCCTACTCTAGCTAACCTTTGCAGTTTGTGTGCTTCCTATCTACCTCGGATATCAAAAAATCAATTACCAGATATCCATTATCCTTGGCACTGTTCTCCCAGTGAGCTTCAATTCACCAAACCGATTCTAGATATCTGGAATCAGATACTCATTTAATCTGGTGCTTAGACAATGTGAAACTGTTCCTCACACAATCCGCAAGCACAATGAAGGATGATAGGAAATCAAAACTCGCGATACCTGGGTTCTCTTAGTTCCGTCAATTCTACAATGGTATGTTGATTGTTCGTCACTGCAAACTGGTATATTAATAAAGTCCGGGTAAATGCGATCATTTTTTGTATAAATGCCATGAAAGTTTCGAGTAATAGCAGTATAAGGTAGTTACAGTTAACGATATGATTCCATCTTCCGTTCACTAGCTTGAAATCAGAACAACATACATTAATGGAAGGGAATTTGCTGATCGTTTCGGGTAGTGGGTGTTATGCAGGCATATAAAAACAGTGATATTTCATTTACAAAATAGTGTAACAAAGGGTGCCAGTGTTTAATCGACAATACTTCGGATTGTCTCTAAATTAATGACCTCTCAGTGTCCTTTGTTACACTCAGCAATAGCCCATTGTTATCCTTGTGACTTGGGTTGCGGGTAAAATTCGTTCGAAGAATGCGTCATCGAAAAGCTAATGAACTGGTGCGATTGATCCATTTTAGTGCGAAACAGCCTTCTGTTCTGGTGATCCGGATGATAAAGAATTGGTAGTGTGTACAAGTAATGGTAGAATGTATCGGATTTCGCCTTTTGATCGGATTTGATTTAGTCGCCTTACTTAGGGTAAGGTTAGATTTCGTACATTGTATACTAGCTTCCATCCAACATCATCCACAGAAAAGCTTACTTGATCTGTAACTTACAACGTAGTTTAGTAACGTCCTGTCGGATCGGAGACTAAAGATATTACATGTGTGATAGGACTGCAACTTACAATGTTAGTTTACTGACATGTACTTTTCGCCTTCAGTACAACGAGGACGCAAGAGATCCCCTTGAAAAGCAATGAATCGAGCGAGGCGAGTCATTTTACTGTTCCTGTTTGAGGTGGGAAGACAATTTAATTCTTTAATTCTTTTCTTCTCTCCATTTCCTTGGAACGTTTCACACGACTTCAGCTCACCAAAGCTTGCCCAAAGGCTGCTCGTGCAACTAGAGCCGCAATTACATCACTAAGATCATGTCTGAGTGGGCTGCTCACGACTAAGCTGAATATATTTCAACAGTCTTTGAAGATCAGATAAAGCCGTACACTTTATGTGCAGTTATAATGAACCTGCGAAGCTTGGAGGATGATTGATGCGTGTTAAAATACAACCACGGATGAGATACGATCACGGATCCCCTTAAGGACACGTTCGTGAAGCTGAGTCAATCGAATGGTCAAGTGAGACATTTGAACGCTCAATTCAAAAATAACTAAAGCAACCTAGAGTCACTCATCTCTCGCTAACTGATTCATCTTCCGGTGATGCAGTGCGTGGATTAAACGCGTTATGAACGGGATTTTAACCACACACTGACTGTTGCGAGTTTTACAAACTATGAGTCTTAAGAAGAAACGTGTGTATTGCAATCCTCGTCTGAAACGGACAGGCAAAATTAACGTGTGGGATTTCAATGCCGAAGTTGTAAGCACGACGCATCAGATATTTACCAACCTTCCATGGATGCTGTTCAGGTGAGTTTAGAGTTTATTCTGCGTTAGACCGGCAGGCAAATCATCCAAATCATCTAATATGAACAATCAACTCTATTTGTATTACCAACAAGTAGTATGGCAGATTTATCATAAGACCCAACCAGGAAAGTCACCGCGCTGAACCACCTCCTCGTGGTGCCGACTGGGCAGTCTTGGCGTAAACCTCGACTGGCTAAGCGTTCAGCAACTCCAGATAGGGCCCACCACTCTACCTGGTTTTAAAGTACTGGTTACAATCGATCAATACAATGAACTTACCGCCAGCACCTCCATGTAGGCTTCTACCAGTACACAGGATAGGCGATCAGAGTACGCCTGTTCAGAGTGTGGCCGAATTTGCAAGTCAAACGCTGGCTTGTAGGCTTATACTAGTATGCATCGACGCAGGAATGATCGAGAGCAAGATGTAGACGCCCAGCATGCCACAGTCCTTGACTGTGCCGACTGTAATCGCACCTTTTTCACCAAATTCGGTCTCAGTCAACACAGGAGGCATGCTCATCCGGTCGAACGCAACTGTGAGAATCTCAACCACATGAAATCCGCCGGAAGAAATTGGTCTCAGCAAGAATCGGCTTCCCTTCTGAAGTATGCCGATGAGCTGGCCCCGTCGTGCCCTACTCGACGAGATCTCCATAATCGGCTCCTGCCACTTTTCCCAGGTTGTATTGTGGAGAGTATCCGGACGCGTCTGTATGCACTGAGTTGGCAGAGAAATCTTGTCCCCATTACCAATCCAGTCACCGTCTCGCAGACCAACGTGACATCTGGTACTGAGTCCCAAGCTGCTGAAAACTCCGAGTGGTTCGCCTGTTTGATCCAAACAGTGATTACCTAACTGGAGTCTAATAGCGAGGCTTCTTTACAAACCGACGGACTACTAGCTAT
>QNGE01002569.1:57752-72775 GCA_008508345.1 Paragonimus westermani
GAAACGTTACCGTTGATTCTGTTGGCCCACCGCTGTTCGCCGCAAGGGACAACGAAAAAGTCGCCATTCGAGCTAATGTATGGGCGCGTGCCACGCTTGCCAGTCGATCAGGAGATTGGTTTATGGGGAGACCGACGGATGAGCACGGGTGAATTGGCGAAAGCTCGAGGATCAGCCAACCGGAACTTGAAAAACACACAAGAAGCTTCCAAGGAGCAATCAACTGTGAGGTTATCGGGTCGAAGGACTGTGGTTGAACCTGGTTCTAAGGTGAAATACCGAGACCGGCAGAGCTGGGGACAACAGGACCCGGATCTAGGAAGTTCCTGGCAAAGTGGAGGGGACCGTATGTAGTAGTTGAACGTCGTGGCCCACTGTATCTGATAAAGAATGAGAAAAGTCAACATCGAGTACACGGAAGCCAGCTATGTAAATGGTACGACACTCCCATCAGAAGAGAATGCACACCACGTATGTCAACAGCACCGAGGCTGGCACGCAGATCGTCGAGAGAACGAAGAGAACCTGAACGCTTTTTGTTACGAGTGGAACAATCTTTGCGGGGGGAGGAGTGTAGTGAGGATATACGATCGCACCATACTACTCACACCACTATTCAGTAGCAGCTTGGATCGAAGTGATCGCGGGATAAATACGGGAGACATATGGGAAGGATCGTTGGAAGGTAGAATGACACTTAATGACTTTCACCACATGATGGAACTGAGACATGGTGTCTAAAACGTCTGGAGCATCCTCAGACGAGTGTGACGTGGAAATGAGTGTTTTTGTTCCTAGTCCCGTTGAGACGCTTAAGTGGTGTATTGGTTTCTGCAATAAAACAACCTCCGTGTCATCCGCCTTCTCGGTTTTCAACACAACGATGCCGAGCGTGGAGTTTGGGAGTTTGGCATTCAGAATGTGTTACGCACTCGCCCCACTGTCTCATGTGTTCTCCAGCAAATATTTTAGGGTATCAACTGCCGCAGCAGCATTTCTGGAGCAGTTCACTTTGGAATCCACCAGCTCCACTGCGGAATATGACAATTGTAATACTTCTACATCGTTTATTTTGAAGAGCATTTTACACAGCTTCTTGCAAAGAAAATACAAGCGGCGGCACCAATATGAAATAAGAGATATTGTACGGGGAGTATGCAGAAACACTCTCACAGTCAAATTTTACGCACTGTGTAGTTGGCAACATTGTACATTTAGCAGGTCCTCGCATAAGAATGACAAGCCTTAATAGTTCAAACATAAAAAAAATAGTTAAGGGTGTGTACCAAACAGTGTGCAGAAAATCGGATGCACAGGATATGAGAAATAAAACTCGGTAAATGTGAAATATTATAAACAGTATATCCCACAAAATCACAGGCTCTTCAGGGCACAAAGGTGCTATCACAGTCAAGGCTCACTCATCGGGACAGAATGTCCTTCATAGAGAGACGACTGTCAGGGAGGTGGCAACAGTCAACGCCAGGTTCCCCGCATATAGGTGTCGTAGTGTAGTGAGGATAGACGGTCGCACCATGCTACTCACACCACTATTCAGTAGCAGCATGGATCGAGATGATCGCGGATCGAGATAATCGCGTGATAAATACGACAGAGATACGGGATGGATCGTTGGAGGGCAGAATGACATATAATGGCTTTCGCTACACGACGGAACTGATACATGGTGTCTAGAGCGACTGGAGTATCCTCAGAAGAGTATGGTGTGCAAATGAGTGTTTCCGTTTCTTGTCGTGCTCAAACGCTTAAGTGGTGCGTTGCTTTCTCCAATAAAGCAACCTTTGTGTCGTCCGCCTTTTGGATTTACAACAGTAGGTTTTAAGAGAATCAAGAACAGTTAGTAAAAATAGATCTGTGACTGCATAGGAAAGCAATCCGAGTCGAAGAATAGCGTTACATGAAGAAGAGAACATGATTCCGCGAAAAGAAATAATCACAGGTGAATGAGAGACAGAGTTCACCTCACAGCTCACGGTATGGAGGGTGGACAAAATGATAGCTTTATGGGAGTCAGTACCGTATTTCGCAATCTTGTCCGTCCAGGCAAGTTGACAACGGTAGTCATCCTCTATACTGACATCAAGCACCACAGCAGCGCCGCCACGAACGCGATCACATAGGGTTTGATGAACGAGCTGACCGTTGGGACTCGCAGCTCCTCGAAGACTGTATAGCTCAAGTTACGCAGTCGTCTCGCCAGGTCTTTAGCCACGCGGTTATGTCGAGCACACCGCGCATCGTGAGTGATCCAGCATGATTGAAGAATATGAGCGAGGCTTTCTGGTTGACCGCAGTTGCCACGGCAGAGAACTGGCTGGCCGCTTCGATCACCTCGTGAGTTTCGGACCTTGGTCCGCAGCAGACTACACCTAAGCTGGATAGCACGAATAAAAATCCTGGGGAAGATGCCATCTGGATTGAACAGCCAACGATTGGAGAGTGGGGAGCGTGATACTTCCCGAAGACCACAGCCATCTAGCGAGTGACAGAGCTTATCGGTCCACGCAGCGTGGGCTTCCTCCTTGCTCGTCACCACTACACCCTGGACGCGTACCGGGACGTTTACTTTCCTCAGGATAGGGCCAAACGAATGGTCTTTGACCACATTCCGCAGAACTGGACATTGACAAGAGAGCAGTCTCTCCAGTCGGGATTTGCGCGAGATGGGGATAGTGGTGGATAAACTCGGGATGCCCAGACCACCCAAACGAATTGGGGTGTGGATGTAGCTGATGGGTGTGTCCTTGGGAAGGCACAGCCACTGCCGAACAAACTGGCGAATTGTACAGTCCATTGCTTTGAGCGTGTTCCGGTGCACTCGACTCAGTATCAACGAGCGATTCAGCTTCGGAATCAAATGCAGTCTCATCAGATCATCACCTCAAATGAAAGTCATTCCGATCCTCCCTCCGATGAAGGATGCCAGTGCGTTTTCCAAAATAAAACCAACGTTGTACACATCATTAAAGGGAACAATGGAAATCGACTGACATTTTCTGTAGCGGAAACGAACTTTAACTCACGAGATGTAAGATGAATGTGTATAGTTTGTCTACATTAATGGTGAATAATCGGATATGTGTGTCGGAAAGAAAATAAGAAACTTTGAAGAACAGTTTTACAATAACTGGTGGTTGCCAAACATGAATTTGCTAGTAACACCAGTTTCTCTCTAAAGTCATTATTGTATGTACACGAGTGTTCGGGTTATTGCCGTTGATGCATATACCACTCATATTGACTCAGTTAAAAAAAACCAATTTATATGCCAGTCAAATTCTCGGGATGTCACAGGTTCTCTTGTCTCTTGGATTTCAGTAAATTGGTAGTGAGTCAGTCTCTATTCGGGTTCAGCTGAGTCTATCAGGTTTAACGTCGATTTCAAGAATCGTCAACTGCTTGACGTGTAAGATATATTTTTTCAATTTATGAGACACTGTAGTCTCTACCAGCAGTTGACGGTCACGCTCATTATGCGTTTTGGCGAATGCCTTCACATTATCCAGATAAGCAAGTGTCCCTACAACCCATTAATAATCTGAGCATTCGCAGCTTACCATACTCTTGCTGACATGTGCCGGAAAAACCCCTAGTGCATTAATTGCCGTCAGAGGCTTTTACCTAATCTTCAGGGAAATTTGAAGCCAGGCGTTAACGAATTCGGTTTGGGAAGAATATCGACTTTTGTGCAAAAACTTTACGAAGTGCTCCAATCTTATTAGAATTTTTGTATATCACCGCACTATCATAATCAGCTTCATTCAACAATCGCCTTGCATTGGCAACACAGTCGGTGTGGCCCACATAGACAAGTTAGCCCGAGTTATTTTGTCCCAGTTCGCAGTCCGATAAATGACACCACCTACCGCGTCTCTGATATTTGACGACAGAATCTTGTCTTAGGAGGGTCAGTCAATCATCTGTTTTCAATCTGGACAATGTCATCTCCGTGGCACCTGTATTACACAAGCAGCTACCGATCAGCCGACGAAGTCTAGATTGTAGCACCTTTGTTTACTTCACACCAGCGGCTCTTGAAACTAACGAAGCATTCCATTTTTTTTACTAGCTTCAAATTCTAAAACCTTCGCGGGTACCAACAATCCGATGACTCCTGTGCCTTGCACGCCATCTCGTGCATGCACCGTGGTTTTTTCGGTCAATTTTGAACGGTATCTAATTACACCATGGAACTCAAGGTCCTTCTGACTCACACAGGCCCCCAGGCTTACCAAAAACGGAGTGGTCTGCAAGATAATGTGCTAGCTTGTTTCTCTATTAGCAACTGAATGTGATGGGTCGAATAATTAAATGTTGTGCCTGAACCTCACGTGTGATGTATGGATTAAAATATCCTCTCAACTACAACCGTCATCTCAACACACAAATGACTTTCAGTTCACTATACGGCGAACTCCCTTAGAGTGAACATTTTTACGTATTGGAACCGATGCATAGGTCACAACTGAAATTGACCGCAAGACAACCACTGACAGCAGATTTCGTAGCGTGTTCTGGTCATGCATCAACGATCTGAATCACTCTAGCTACATCATTTAAATAGTTGGACAATACAGGCTGCAGTCTAACTCTTGAAATCCATTTGAGGTGGCTCAGCGAGGGACCTCTGGAATGTCAGGCTGTTTGACAGTAAACAAGATTTATTTCACCAGACGAATCCGTTGTTACTCCACTGGTCACACTACCAGGGGCTGCATCGCAGCTTGAAACCTTTGACCCACTCCATAGTTTCAGCAATAGTACACTACGGTTGCAGCTGTTCAATAACAAACAATATAACAGTGACTTCAGCTTGTAGTACATTTGCTGCGAAATATATCTGGAATACCTGAAAGCTAGTTGCACTTATTTATCGTTCCGGGATATGACGAGAAAAGGGCCACACTACGCGGTTCAGGGCAATTTTTCGTTCTGAACTCGAATAACCCTCATGTAATGAAGTTGAAATCCTGTATAGCAAAACTTCGATACTCTGCATCACCACCTGTCGCCACACACCCCTATGTTCCCCCACAATTATCAAACTGCACAAACGTATTTTTCCGCTGTGATCGAGTTCGGAAATCCGTACAGTCACCGTACGGTGGTCTCTTTTTCGCCATATCCCGGCACGATAAATATTTCTTTATACAGTTTCCAAACAGAATTTGATCCACCTCAGTTGACCGCTTACAGTCAGCATATAGTGATTCGACGGAACACAACCCCAAATTTACAACACGATACCGCTAACAACCTGCCCGAGACATTGCCATCAAAAACACCACATCCATGAAAACTGCAAGTGGCACTACTACACCGCCACTATTCTCGACGTGTTCGGACAGACGGGTTTATTGTTCGAGCCGCTACAGTACTTGCTCTGTACAAAAAATGTGTAATTTTCACGGATTTTCGAAGGCAAGTTCTCCAGGAGGGAGTATGTGCTAGTGTCCTCTTAAACGGGCGCTTATGACTGGCACATTTTCGTCCATTTCTGAATTAATCGCGTTGGCAGGTCATATTTGATACCTCAACGCGTTTTGCCGTCTCATGGGCTTTCTACCATGCATTCCGAAGGGTAAACGTGACCTCAATAAACAGCCGGGTTCATTCAGTGTGCAATGGACGTGACTACTAGGTCCAGTTCGTCCGACACAGATGCTATCTGTACCACTCCGTCTCGCACCCAGCCAAACCCCCAATCACACGTTATTCCGTTAATGCTTTAGGATTTCCATTGGTCACGAACACTGTCAGATCAAAAATCCATCTGGCCGTCTTACACTTGTTCATGTTAATAGAGGTTTAAAACAGGAATGATAGCACATCGTGTTCTATCTCAGTGACACGAGTCATGCGGTACACTGTCGCACCGAGAAGATTTTACCTCCGAGGTTTGTACGGCTTCACATAGCAAAGGAAGTCCAAATCAAGGATTATGCTCACATCAACCTGTCCTTCCGTCACACCTCACAAGCCTCCATTTGTTCAAACGGCAACCCATAACAATCCGTTCTACCGTGCTATCGGGATTTTAGTAAGTCTAAACACTATCTTGTTTGTTACTCGCTTACATATGGTGCTGAGGTGAAGATCCACTCGATTCACCACTTATCCAAATCCCGACAGAACAGAAGGTCTCACAGGAGACCAATCCAAATATCACGTGAAATATACCGCATCAGGATTGGACGAACAGTCTCAGTGCTATGCCTTCCGTTATTTGCCAATTTGTTTGTTCCGTATTGCACTAATTAACTTACATTTTGTGACTTTACATGTGCTAATACGATCAGCCAATGACAGACTGTGATTTCTTTAATACTGTTGAAAACACCCATAAATTCGGCTTCTCAGCTCATGAATAACAACTGCTTACTGCTACCAGTACCAGGTCTTCTTATTACTTGCGTTCAATTCAAGTACGATTTCTAGGGTTATCTGGAGTCCCTCATTGCGAGTATCACAGATACACCGCTATTCAGATATTACATATACATATATATGTATTTTTATTGGCGTTATTCTTTCCTGATTATATGTAGCTTTCCCGTTTACACGACCGACCTGAACGAATGGTGCACACAGGACCAGACGAAGCTGAGTCAACCAGACTAATTGCACTGGGATCACTGAAACCTGAACGAAAAAATTTACTGGTGAGTGACTAAAAACAGTAAGCATAAAAGACCTTGAGTATCACCGTTTTGTTAGTCATTGAATATACCTCTATCTCAATGTTCAGAGAGGAGTTCTCAATAGGAATTCCCTACTCAGTAACACCACAAACCATGTTGATTGGTCCACTGCGTAGGTGTTCTTGACTGGCCTGTTGGCGATGAGTTCTAAAGCACATGCATTCTTGTATGAAACCAACGGTCATGTAATGGTTAGACCTGGATGGTGACTCCAATTTCGTTGGTAGTAATGTCATTTGGAGCCTTCATTTACAAAGGAGCTTCCATATAACAGATAACTCCCCACGAATTAGTAGATTCACGCTCTGTTAATAAAACGCATGTTTCTGACCAACTCTCTCAGGCGTTCGCTACTTCAGATCGTGATTTCTTTGGTTGTCCGATCTTCATTTTCTTGCTCAATTATGAAATGAGTAGCAGTCTAGAAGACGCGCATGAGGAACATAGGGATCCTAAAATGGACTTTTTTCATGGCCCTTAGATGGGGTAAATGGGTTGTGCAGATAACATCATTTCATTTTTCTCCTCCCCCAAGAACATACCACGGTGAATAAGCTGAATAACCTAATATCGGCTGCCCTTAGCACCTTTAAAATGCAAGTTCTGTACAAAAACTGAGCGGTTCAAACTTTCACGTTCTTTACTGCAGATAGTTCACTTGAGACGGTGGATCGTTCAGTGTACGGAGATAACGTTGCTCCGTCCGCATGCGGTGCTCCTGATGAGATGTCAATGAGAATGGTGAAAGCGTATTGTCTGGGTTAAAATATGTCAACTGTAGCATGGAAATAACGTCCGGTTAGCGCCCACACGAAGATTTCTAATGCCTTCGTACAGTTCACTGTCCTATTCGTGAATCAGCTGATATGACGTTCAGTTTTGACTACGCTTCGGATGCCGCCAACCAATCCTTTACGTTAATCATATGACTTCTTATTGATTTTCAGAATATTTCGACACACGTCGGCTTTTTGTTATTGCCCTCTACAACTGCATTCTCGCCGATTGCTCTTACGACAAAAATCAATGCAATGGCTGTTATTGACTTACGCATGTTTAATCTGTTTTACGTTTTCAGTGTCAGGCTTTGACTGTTTTCTGGTTGGCTAATTATGTGCATGGCTGTTCGCGGAATGCATCGATCTGCGGATAGGCTGACCAATAGGAACCCCTCGGAGTACACCCACGCAATACGGTTACGCAATAACTCCTAAAAGGGACCCACCGGTTTCAAATTTCAGTCGTTTAGCGGAACAGCATCAGGCAGGATGGTCCAGAAGCTTGATACAAAAGTGAGTCTTTGTGTTAATGAGAAGTGCAGGAAGATCACGTGTTAGAATGAAAACTTTCCACTGAAACTTTTGCTCTCTTCAGCCGAAATTCCTGGACTACTAGACTGTTCATACGCATCGTATATTATACATATGCATTGTTTAATTGTCCCGTATCAAGTTACAAGCTCTAACACTTCATTGAGACAATACTGTTCTATCAATCTGAACATGATCCGTGTGTTTGTGACACTTCTGACCCTGGACTATCTGGACTTTAGGTATTGCCAATTTGGCGTCCGGTTCTCGTAATGAATTCGAGAAAAGCAATCTGAAACAATACATTGCGTGGCTTATTTCTGTGGTCATTACACTGGATTTCATCAGGTATTGAAGTATAATCTCATGGCAACAGAATGCAGAAAATTACACACAACGTTCGAGGTTCACACTAAAAGCATATAGGTTGTTGTGACAAATCATACCGAGGTAAATGGACTGTGAAGCACTAGGATACACCACTTATTTAGTAGTCCGCAACATTGTCTGATTCTTCTGTGAGAGATGCAGAACACTTCATGCAGCTCTATTTCAATTTGACTGTTCATATAAGGCTAAGCAACTGACGATAATGGGTTTTGGCTAATTGGTGTGTTATCGCGTGAAGTTCGAATCCTTTTTGATCAATGTCGTAATGTGTCCGTTTACCAGATGATCCAGTTTCCCCTCTGCTTTGTCCAGGTGGTCTTGTTTGTTTGTCTAATAATATCTATTCTTTTTTATGCTATATAACAATATTGCACTCTGGTATGTACTGGACAAGATGGAGCGAAACGATCTTGCTGCATGGCGTTAGTGATGTCCGTTCGGGCAGGTTGAGGAACTGCAGTGAAATGGTTAACTCGATACGACAATTCTTCAACATCTGTGTACCTGTCAGTTTGTCCACACCAAGCGCGGATGTAACTTTGGGCGACGGTCACCGTTGCGATATAACTCGAAAATTTAGTCAACAGATCACTTAGTAGGCCCGTAGTCAGCCCAATTTTGGCAACCCCTTCCTGAACGTCCACGATCCACTTACCACTCATAACCGTAGTTGATAAAACCATCAAACGAATCTGGTAGAAACTTGTCTAAGTCATGTGATTGGTTTACTGTGAAATAAAATGACAAACTTGATTAACTAGACGGAGCAGACTGCAACTGGGCAGAGGTGCGAGCGAATAAAATCCCATGCATGCATTAATCCACCACATGACACAGAACGTAATCAACCAGTAAGTATATGTTCTATCACCACTGACAAGTTAGATACAAAGGTAACATGAACTCAATAGAAAAGTGGTGGGTGTAACACAAATTAGACACTGAAGAGAATGAAATGTACTGACTGTATTAACCGACCTGTGTGCAGTGGATTACCAAGGTAAGGCTCACTGCCATCCACTTGTGGGCGCACAAATATGGTTTTGGAAGTTGTGTAGTTAGCGCCTCAATGAAAACGGAAGTGTGCTCGTTCATTATCCAAAAGATAAGAAGGATAATTTCCGAGGAGTCTGCTATGAGACCGGGTTCGGGCGTGTTTTGTTATGATACTGTTGGTCATCTTGGTTTTAGCGCTCTTAAGCCGTTTCGAAGTATACTTCAAAAATCACATATATGGCATGGTCGTTCCAAGGCTTATTTACGACAGTGACCATACAGAGACAGTGACTGATCTGTCACCCGGTCATTTCTCAGGGTACTTGCATACGAGTTGCTGCATGCAGCACAATGAGTTTCGCTTATGCACACGAGCAGTTCTGTGGTACCACAAATGTTTTTTCCAACGTGTGTTAAATCATTATGTTTTGAAGTTTATAACACCGTAATGTTTAGTGGCTGGACGTCCGTCGCTTTCAAATACTAATAGGTAAACTTATGTAGGTTGAACAGCTTGATGAGATCTGCTAAACGAATTTGAGCATTCCGCATAAATTTGCATTCAAACACATGCTGTGACCTCTGGATCGTAATGTTCGCAAGGGAGAACGTTTGTACGCAAGTGGTTCAAAGTTTTCAAAGTGCTGTAAGTTAACAATCCACTTTTTTACTGAATGTCGATACTGAGAAGGATTGTTAGACCGGATGTCAGAAAAGTGTAATCAGCTGTCTTCTTCGATTTCGGTAGTATACTTAATTTTCGGGAGTAGGATGTCCAGGTATATGCACGAACACTCAATCTGACTGCTTGATTCTCGATTTATAAATATATCATCTAACTGTCCACTGTGGAATGCATCGACTTGCTGATATTCTGCGATTTAATTCCGGAAGAAGCTAATTAGTATTTGTATTTTTACGCTTTCCCCTAAAATGTCACAAGATGTTTTTTTGTATAACTTCCCTGTCCACCGCAGATAGAAACGGAAACTGGAGCCATTTGGTCAGTTTCACGGTATATAAGCTGACGAATTTATCAGGGTGAAAACGTGTACTTAACAAAAATGAACGTAAACGTTGAGAACGTTTGGAAGAGTGTCAGTGATCAGGGAATCAAGCTGTCCGATGACACTGCTAGTTTCAACATATAAATTGTTGATAGTATTTCATGTTGATTGGAATGTGTACGTCGAGTTCTCAGTTTTGGAAGATTATACATTGGTGTGGTAATCCTTTTTCTTAAGAAAGATTTCTGTCTTCGGTTGCAGCTATAAAACAAACTTAAATGACGTGTATGGTATCAACGGTTTAATGAAATCATTCTATACGGTTACCCTGAAACGTACCAATTGTAAAAGTTGGATGAGACATCGCATACGATAAATAAAAGCAGAGAAGGTTCGAAACCAAAGCCAAAGAGTTCGAAGCTTAACAGTCGCATTAATTTTGGAGAAAGTAGACACTTAGTACACGCAGTGTATCAAACTTGTGAGGAGAATGGTGTTGAGCTTATTCCACTATCTCCTACGTCACTCTGTGTAGGCAGATGTGTACTCAGTAGGTGCTCGAGAATGTTCAAGTGTAACATAGGCCCAAAAATACCATGAACTCTTGCATTTATCATTTAGGCAGCCTTCATCACCATGACCGACGCGGTTTTCGGTTGTCATATCAAGAAATGATGTGTTATGGTTTCCGATGTTGATTAGTTAGTTTACCCGAAAACTTTAGGCATGAACGCTATTGTGGTTTCTTAGCATACATCAAATAAGTTTCCTGTCTCCTTCAGCCGAAAGTTGACGAATTTATCGAACAGAACAAGGACAAACTGATTGTTATCGACTTTTATGCTGACTGGTGTCCACCGTGCCGCAACATTGCACCCAAGTTCGTCAGTCTTAGTACAGAATTCCCAAACGCTGCCTTCATAAAGGTGAACGTTGACGAGAACAATGTAAGTTTGTGCGTGTTTTTCTAACTCGGATTTCACGATTTGTTACAACCGTATTACAGTTGCGATGTTCTCACAACGACATAACCACGCTATGTGAAAATAACCGGCAACATCACCTGACACCCCGAGACCGTGGCATGCACACTTGCGCGCACCATGCAGTCACGTGACATAAACGTGCGCACGTCGCAAACGTGTGGTGCCTTAAGGTGGGTGTGCACACACAGCGTCTAGAGCTGCTCCGAATGGCACCACCCGTTGGCTGAAAAACTGTGCACATCACCAGGCTGTATGTGCCACATTTTCGTTGGTCTGCATAAAACTAGATTAATTAGAAATCTTAAATTTAAAAATGCACACGGTGTTTTGTTTGTCTATTGCAGGAAACCTCCCAGGCTTTCAACGTCCGCTGCATGCCAACATTCGTGTTTTTGAAGAATGGCAGTAAGGTTGAGGAATTCAGTGGTGCTGATGAAAACAAACTACGACAAACAATCATGAAACATATTTGAAAAGGGGACATCATCCAACCTTGGGTTCTTCTCGAGGCTATAACGAATAGTGTTGTTTATTTGACTTTATTTGCACATTTTTTATGCGATTAATAAAATTGCAGAACCAATTAAAAGTCGAACCAAAAGACTAACTTTAGATGGCATTCTTATGTTGATATTTGCACGCTGAAAATGAATGAAACGTAGAAATGAAGAGTGTTAACCACTCATCCGTTTTGGTACCTTGAAAAGAAGATTTCACAGTAAGGCTAGTAAACCCAAGTAATTGGGAAACAGTTGAAAACTCATGGAGCTTCCGGCAATTAGAAATCTCTTCCCATATGCCCGTGGCTTACTAACGCAATTTAATACGAGCGCTTTTCTACCTAGTGAGAAAACTGTGCACGACCGATGGTAGGATCCTGAAGAGGAGTATTTCAGGAATGCTGCTTTTGCAAATGGTTAACTGACCAAACTTATGAGAACCCATTTTAACGAGCAGTTGACCAACCGACAATCGCAAACAGCACAGAAGGAGCAAGTGTCCATCAACCACTGGCTGTAACAGTGGAAAATAAATGATCGAGTTTGACGACTTTTAAGTGAATAAAATTCACGAAGAAAGTATTCACGAATGAAAAATGGATTGAAAGCAAACATACTATCATTGTATGTGAATTATGGCTGCTAATGTTGGTTGGAGCAGTGCCGTTCCCGTAAGAACTTGATTAACACCAAAACTGTTGTGTTCGAACAACATTTATTTTGCGCTCGTCCGCCACACACGATTAACGGACTATGTTGGTGAGTGTAGAAGGAAAAGAACAGATTGTGTGATCTTTTTAATGGTGCATTGAGAAGAATTCACATATTCATACACGTCACAGGCACACCCAGAACGGAGTTATGAGTACTGGTTGTACTGGCACTACTAACTTTGCCTGTCCACACTCATTCGTTTACCAACTTGGTTATCATTTCTAGCACCAGATAGGTCAGGACAAACAAATTTTGTTAGGACATACATCTTAAGTAACCACTCTGAAATCATTTGCAAAGTTCTTATTCAACGTAGCCATGGGTTTGTTTCGGCTATCTGTTCACAGAGGCAGGCTAAATCTCTGTCACGCAATGTGTTCCGTGTTTACGCTTCTGCAAAAGATATGCTTTTCATATTAACAGCAGAGAAAGACAGTACCGACTGACGCACCCAATTTAAAAGATGCTTCCCGATCCGTTTACAGGGTCATTCGCAAATATTTTATCATACACACACCTGCTTCCACAGTCTGGCTGACATACCGATAGACGTAGCCAGTTGTGCGGATGCTGATTGACTCGTTTCCCCAGGCCTCTGTTTCTCCTCCTAATATATGTGTAAGTGCGTGGAAAACAGATGTATTGTCTGACCGACGGAATAGATTTGGGCTATTTTGGCGATAGTACTAATGTGGCTCTGGTGCGCGCCATGAAATACAGTTGGACGACACCATAGGTTCGATTTAATTTTATCTCAAGTTCGTGACTACAACTAGTCGTTAGGTCTTCACTTTTATATGCTAATCCAATGAACAACGTCATTTTTGCACCATAATCTGGACGTCTTTGTATAGATGTGTTTGGCTCATGGTGAATGAACCAGCCAAGACAATTGCTTGAGTGTAGCACATCCTTTTCTAGTCTCACACCACCTAAGTCTGCCGAAGTCAATGATGTTGTATCAGCCTATGCATCAGAACTTCGCAACCGCGTGTCAAATTTATCGGACACAACCTTAACACGAATAGGACTGGTTGTTACTTCGCTTGGTTAAATTTTGAAGTGAAGCCTCATAGTTCGGGGGAATACATTTCGAAAACTCCTTCAATCAGGTTGTTGATCTCGCATCTTTTTTACCTCAGCACTCAGGTTAGTTTGGAGTAACACCAGTTGACGCAAGTAGCGAAACTTTTGTTTCCCTGGTTCAGTGGAAATTCGTCCTCATCAAACAAAATGTAATTGTTCTCAAGAAATTGAAAAATAATGACACCATTGCTCACACCAGATTTGGCCAAACTACTCACAGTTCTTCCAAACACTGTGAACTTCAGAATCCGTACCCAACCGGTTGGTGTGTTGTCCGTAGAGAAACAAGTAACAAGTAAGTCGAAACGTTGTTATTTCTTAAGCTCCATATCACAATCTTGAAATTTTTGCTTCGAAAACCACTCAGGTATGTATTTTTCCAAACACTTTGAAACCCGATGTACCTATTCAATCGAACCTTGCTGGATGACCAGTAGACATGTTGAAACATGTGGTGAATGTTTGGTAAATCACAAACTGGTGAAAATGAGTTAATCTGGTGCACAGTCTTTGCTTACCAATGTTCCCTTGACTGAAACGGTCGATTTTTCATACGAGTGATGAGAAGAGAAATCGCGAGAACACTGAAATGGGCTATCCAGGTGATGTCCTGACGGTCTCTGAAGGACAAACTACGCCGGAAACCTCTTGAGTAGGTTTACCCTGCTCTATCCCAAAATTTATTTCATGTATTGGCATGAGAACCACAGCTGTTCAGCTTTTCTGAATGTACTGACGAGTAGAAAGGCAAATGAAATGGCGAAACGTGTGGTATACCTGGAACCCATATCAACGGAACTCCCTCTGATTCGAAAGCTTTATTGCAGTCAGTAAAATTTTCGTATCGGAAACCTTGGGGGGGGGAATTAAAGCTAAGAAAGGATGTGCTACACTCAAGCAATTGTCTTGGCTGGTTCATTCACCATGAGCCAAACACATCTATACAAAGACGTCCAGATTATGGTGCAAAAATGACGTTGTTCATTGGATTAGCATATAAAAGTGAAGACCTAACGACTAGTTGTAGTCACGAACTTGAGATAAAATTAAATCGAACCTATGGTGTCGTCCAACTGTATTTCATGGCGCGCACCAGAGCCACATTAGTACTATCGCCAAAATAGCCCAAATCTATTCCGTCGGTCAGACAATACATCTGTTTTCCACGCACTTACACATATATTAGGAGGAGAAACAGAGGCCTGGGGAAACGAGTCAATCAGCATCCGCACAACTGGCTACGTCTATCGGTATGTCAGCCAGACTGTGGAAGCAGGTGTGTGTATGATAAAATATTTGCGAATGACCCTGT
>QNGE01002569.1:89974-110066 GCA_008508345.1 Paragonimus westermani
GTTGGTTAGAGACGCTATCCGAGATGGCGGTGTGTCGCAGTCAATGGCGTACCTGTATCCATACCATTTCTAGTTCTTCCATTTAGTCTTCTTCAATCTTTTTTGTCCTTCGTAGTACTCTTTCCTTTTAGGATATTCCACGTCACTGTTGAGGTGAGCGGCGGCCCGAGCCACAGTACCTTTTGGTCAGGCTCATGGCTGTTTTTGATTATGATGATGATGATGCACATTCACCGGATAAACTCTTATCTCAACCAATAGGCTGCTTGGTTGATCTAGTTCTACCTTGTAGCAAGCACAGGTGGGTGTGCAGTTGGCTTTCGGTACTAAATCTTATTCGTGTTCATGGTCTGTTTCGTTCTTTCTGATATTGCTGAGGTGGACCTGTCGATACAACTTTTTCGGCAGGTGCCGGACTTATAGTTCGCGTACACTGCTGTGAATAACTGGATGGCTTTCAATCCATGGTATGAAAAACGATCGCTAATACTGATGGTTTCGTTCGATAGTCTGTGTGCGCTCTCCGGTTCTTGCTCCACACATTTCCTGACCAGAATATGTTGCACAGTCTGAAACCTTGGCTGCTGCCACTTCATACCGGTGTAGTCGATCTGGCAAAGATAGGAATCTATAACTGATGTAATATCTGGCAAATGGAACAGTTTAAGATTTTAGGAGTGGAATTTTAATGTGACTATTGGTAAGAGTTAATATAACACCAGAAAATTTATACGCTCAGATTACGGTGGCTTTTGATCGGCCTCGCTGCAGAGTGCTGACATCCTAGTCTGTACACGACAGTTGTAAACAAGCTTTACGTTCCAGGAGATTATCTAAATATGTTGGTACCGATACCTGTAGGTATTCATCATCTATGACAGACCAGTCAGATAGTTGAGTCTTACCGGGGATCGGACTTTGAGTATGCTTTTCTGTCTCAAATGTACAAAGTTTTGATAAAACGTGTTGAATATTTCTTTGATACGTAGCTGTTTACTTGCGTCTAATGGCTTTCTTACACTAAACGTCAACCCTGTTGGATATCGGCTGGAGTGAACGGAGTACTTCTGTTTATTCACTCGAGGTTGTGGTTTGGATATCAACATTCGGTCATAGTTAACATGAAGTTAGTGGCGGTGTTTTTAACATGCTGGTCTTAGAAGCATGAGGGTTGGAGTGCAAATTCCGGCGTGGACAAAGAAATGCACTAATGATGAACTCTTATAAGAGAGGAATTGAAGATCAGCGCATCCTTTCAAAGTAGGCTATTCGAAAGACCCGCCTGAATATGAAGGTTGTGACCAACTATTTGTTTCCGTGAACAGACCTGCTTGATAGGCTGACATTGTTTGTAGCATAAGCTGTTTGACAGGGCAGTAGATTGACTCTGCGTGAGTCGAACTCTTGCACAAGAAACATGTGCTGGAAGGTTTGGATGAGGGTGAGTGTTAATTGGGAGGTAAATGCGACAGTATGAAAATCTAGTAAGCTTGTCACAGCGAATTTAATATGTGAAGAGAGAAAGTGTAACAACGATGGTCAGAAGTAAGAATTTATCGTGAGATCAGCTCCGACGTCCCTAAAATCTTAAACTCCCTGCAATATGAGAGTTGGCCAACCAGTACCATCGTGCTTGTTTACGTTAAATTGTGAATGTAAATTTACTACAAGTGTTGGCGTGAGTATCGCAACTTCATTCGTGGCTGTATAATGAGTCCGTGCCATTTTCACTACTCTAGGCTACATTCACTGAGACAACCACGTTTTAGCTAATGCCACTGGGAACACCGCTCAGCCAGTCTGATGCTTGTTTGAATTCTGGAGGGCGATTGGAGTTTCCGTCGACGTTCGTTCTTTTTTGCGGCTGTCACGCGGTTGTGCTGAAGGCTGTCTTACATATAACGCTCTGGCGCATGTACTTGTTGCGTGAAGGTCTGCTTGTGGATGGCGAGTAAATCAATGAATAAAGTTTGCTTGCAGGCTCGCCGTTTTCTCATTATTAATTGCGATTCACGTTAACATAAGGCTGAGAAAACTTTGGGCGTACGAACGGGAGAGCAAGCACTGCGATATTGGTGAACCTGTTCCAAGAATTATTTTTACTGTTTTGCGGTACTTACCACAACCTGTTATTACGCCGAGTTCTTTTCATTCCTGAACTCGTACATGTGTATACAATTACACATAGTTTCGCGCTCTAGTTGCACTACTTTCTAACTACTTGTGCTTGTTGCAGATGTCTCAGCCCCCAAATCGGAGCTGGCCAAGGTAGATGCGAGGGAAAACGCCTTGAGTTTTCGTGTCCCTGATGACTTTCCGGAACACCGAAAGCGCTGGCTAGCACAGCTTGAGCTGTAATTCTAGTTAGCGCGCATCACTAGCCAAACTGCCAAGTTCACATACCTGGCTATCGCTTTGCCGATGTCAGTCGCGTCCCATGTCAAGGAATTAGTGGTTAGTTCAGCCAAGAGCAACCCTTACGACAAACTGAAGAGCACATTCTTACAGCATGTCGTCGTATTAGAAGAAAAACGACTGAGGCAGATCCTAGGGGTTCTTACGCCATCTCACTTGATTCGACAGTTAAAACAAATGGAGCAAAACCCAGAGATTGATGATAAACATATCAGTCACCTGTGAATGCAGAGATTGTCCGACTTTGTGCAGGCATTTGCTCTTCCATTCATATCGACGAGCACTGTGAATGGATCGGCAAGATCCGCAGAGTCAGTTTTCAAGCACCTTCTCAGCAAAATGCACCAGATGGAGGCGCATACAAGAAGCGTAACTGTCGATTTACCTCTATTTATAGATAATTATAGGTTGCAATTTTTCGTAGACACAGGCGCTCAAGACACCTCGTTCAAAGCTCTTCAACCTCCAGGCCACCAATGGAACCCTAAGAGCACTTTAGACACACGGTCCCTTACGTTAGATGTAGGACTGCGGCGTGCTTTTCGTTGGGTGTTCATTATTGAGAACGTACCAGATGCCATATCGGACGTGAACTTCTTAAGGCGTTTTGGATTAGTTTTCGATGCAGGCCATCACAAGCTCCTAGATTCTTTAAGGAGTATATCCTCTACAGACACCGTTTTCTCAACACCTGTCCTCAGATCGTTGCTTTCTGAACCAAACAATGATGATATATACCGAGCAGTGCTACGTGAATTTACAGAATCGAACCGTCTATCGAACGACCTACCTGTTGTCGTTACGGACGTGGTACATCGCATCAAAACGGTGGGCCCATCAGTTTTCCAGAGATCGCCACGACTGGCACCAAACAACTTGCGCACCACTCGTGCCGAATTTTAACACATGCTGGATATAGGTACAATTCACATTTCCGGTATTTCATGGGCATCTCCTCTGCACAGGGTGCCAAAGAAGACTGAAGGCGATTGGTGTCCTTGCGCAGACTAAGGTAGATTGAGAATTGTCACTGTTCCATATAGGTAACCTATGCCGCACGTCCACGATCTAACTACCAGTCTGGCGAACAAAACGATCTTTAGCGAAATCCACGTCATCCGCGCTTATTACCAAGTATGGTAGCACAGAAGGACATACCAAAAACACCTATCACCACTCCATTTGATCTAGTTGAATTTCTGTGCATGCTTTTCGGTCTCCGTAACGCAGCACAAACGTCTGATTAATGTCTGATTAATGAAGTCCGCGGTGGAATAGACTTTGTTTATATTCACATAGATGACATATTCATGACTGGCTCTTCCTCTAAACGTCACATCATCTACTTGTGGACGTTGTTTCAATGTCTACTATCATATAGTTTCACTATCAACAGAGCTAATTTTGAACTCTATCATGCCCCGTGGAATTTTTTAGGCCACAACAATTCAGCAGAAGGGATTAAACCGCTCAACTCTAAAGTAGAAGTTATTCTGTTATGTACGACACATCTTCGGACATATCTCTCAAAATCCACCGCTTCAACGTACTTGCGCATTACTATCACCATGTTATTTCCACTTGCTCAAAACTTATTCGGCCTCTGACTAATGTACTTCGGACAATAAACACATTTTACACTTAAGCCCGAAGCAACCGCGGCCTTCATTCTGCAATCAACTTGTACTAACAATAACCGGATGCACCGGTCAGCCTTGTCGTGGATGCATCAGATATGGTTATAGATACAGTGTCGCAGTGAACGATTTCGGAGACATGACAGCCAACTGCATTCTTTTCTCATCACCTCAGCGATACTGAAACGCGATGCAACACTTTCGGTCGTGAACTTTTAATTGTGTATAAGGCTATGCGCTATTTTCGCCGCGCACTCGAGGGCCGTGACTTCATTATTTTCAAGGACTACAAACCTCTTGTGTAATCTTTGCGGAATTCTTCCGATAGACATTCACCGACAGAAATCTAACGGCTGGACTAAATAGCCCAATTTTCTGCAGATATCCACCATGTCTCAGACTCCTAATCACGAATGCACAACGTTACCACAGTAACCGACCCGACTTCACATCGCAATGCGGCTGCACTGCAGCAGTCCCATTGCAAGTTTATGAATGATCTAGAGCGCGTCAACCTACGCATCACCACAGTGCCGTCGACATATTCGGCTGGTACCAATAATGTGTGAAAATACGCTGGAATATCATAAGTCAGTCGTACCACACTCGTTGTGAAGAACAGTTTCGGAAGCACTGCACAACCTGTCACACCCAGGAATAAGTGCATCGCTAATACTGATTGAGGATCGATTCGTCTGATCTAACATGAATCGGAACGCGCGGTATTGGGCCCGTCGCTGCCTTGCATGCCAGATTGCACACCGCTGTCAGACCTACCAACATTTTCCGTCGCTCGCGCTTTTGCCGAGCACCGGATCGTGCGTTTTGGTTGTCCATCGATGATTGAAACTGATCGTGGTACGGAATTTGAATCAGCGTTATTTTCGCGACTCACCACAGCATACTGCCAACAAGCGAATGGTCTCGTACAACGTTTTTATCGCTAGCTTAAAGCTTCATTACATGCTTATGACCAGACGGATTGGACGGAAGGTTCAGTTCTGCTTCTACTTACCATTAGCAATTGCGTCGAAGATCACAGTATGATTGCGGCGTCAATAATATACGGTCGTCCTCTTAGCCTCCCAGCTGACTTCTTATAATCGTCAAAACAATGATGTTGTCGACGCTCAGAGCTCCTCCAACGGACTAGCGAATTACATGCGGATGCTACAGTGAGCGCCACACGTATTCAGCAATCGTCGCCTTACGTTCCTAAGGAACTCAGCACTTGTGAGTTAGTGTTTCTGTGGACAGACTCTGTCAAGAAACCGCTGCAGCAATCGTATAAAAGATCTTTACATGCTATCAAACACTCTACGAAAACTTACGTGATCGACAGTTTTGATCAACAACTCACAGCTTCGTTCGACCGTCTTAAGCCCGTCTTCACCGACCCACCCTTTAACATAACAACATAAGCATTATTCAAGGTGTTTCCATCTACTTCAAACTCTGAGTTAGCCTAGGTTTTGCCTCGCGCATCTAATTACGACGGGCTCTTTTCTCAACGTACGACCCGTTCAGGGAGGCGTGTTCCTTTCCCCACACGCTAACTCGAGTAGTTTATTTTTATATTCTGCACTTACTGTACAGTCGACAATTCATTACGGTATTTCATGCGTACCTACCAGCAACTAACAACTCCTCGTAGGTAGAATGCCTTGGCTCAAGTTGCACACCTGCACACAAGTGTGAATATTCCCAGACGCTACAGTACACGCGTTACGGTGGGTATCCGTGTCTTTCTGTAACGTTCAGACAGTTCGCCCGCCTTTATTTCTAGGTGTAACGCGAAACATAGCAACAGTTACCGGGCCCAAGGAGAACAACCTTGAACGCAGTAACAATTTGCTCCTGTGCAATGAAATCACCACCCCTGTGGCGTCCTCAAGAGGCGTTTTCAGGTTGGGTGGCTTGTGCGCGGCTGGCCAGCAAGACTGTTCCCTGGGGTTAGATTTATAGGTAGAAGGCATCCCGTGTTAGTCACCATTCTAGGGGAAGCTGGTTTAGTGAGACCGCCTTTGATTTCTCCAAAATCCTAAACTCCGTGTGACGTGAGAGTTGCCAGCTCCTTAACATCTGTACTTGTTGTGTGGAGGTCCGCTTGTGGACGGTAAGTGAATCAACGAATAAAGTTTGCTTGCAGGCTCTCCGTTTTCTCATTACGAATTCCGATTCACGTTAACATAAGGCCGGGAAGACTTTGGGCGTACGACCTAGAGAGTAAGGAGTTAGCACCGCATTAAAATCAACACCAAAGGAACCCATGTTTTCAGCTTCTCTTCAACACGCTACTAGTTTTGTGGGCTCAGAACACGCATTGTGTATGTACTGTTTATTGAGAAAACCGACACATGGGTTGTGCGCTTCAAAATAACAACAAAACCCCCACTTGTTTACATATAACACTGGTTCCAGAAGGTCACGATTGCAACGGTTGTCCATACGCGATGCCCGCATGTACCGAGAACCGTTTTGTGCCCAAATGTACTCCAACGTTTCTTCTTGTATTTTCCCCGCATTACTTCAATGTACGAATACGTACTGATGCCTCACTACTACACGGTAGTAATACGGGCAGCATAGTGAGATCACTCGTCCTCACCACAATTCTACCCACGCGAAGATTGATCCAGCTGCAGCAAAAGTTGTTCAGGCCCTCTGCTTTCTCTCGACAATCAGTGACGTTGATGCACTTGGTGTGCATCCTGTTCTGATCAGGGTGTTATGCTACTGAACAAGGCTGGCTTCCGTGAACTCGATGCTGATTCTTCTCATTCTTACTGAAATACACTGGGCTGCGACGTTACACTACTACACACGGTCCCTCCCATCTTGTGAGGAACTTCCTAGATCCAGGTCCTGTTGACCTCAGGCTCCGCTGGTCTCTGTATTTCACCTTCGGACCATGTTCAAACCCATCACATTGACTTGATAGCATTGCGGTCGACTGATCCTTGGAAACTTTGTGTTCGTTTGTCAAGTTTCGGTTGGCCCATCTCCGTCTCCACTTGAAACTGTTGGCCCAAAACTTACGGTCTCTACTTGTCCAGTGCCTAGACGATTGCCAGTGGTTGAATACTTCTACTCCTTTGGGGTCAGGACTCCACTGGCATTTCGACTACTCCTTCCTTTTGCTTTACTATTGCTCCAGTGCCACAGTCACTGGCATCTGCTGCTACGGTGAACGTTCCCTTCGTATTCGGAAGTGTTAGCGTTAGTTAGTGCTCGTTCATCTCCAGTTGCAGTCGCATGAACGCCCCTTGAGCAACGAGTTAAGACAGCATCTATGTTGGCAGCATGTTCAGGTTCCGTGTTACTGTATGTCACAATATACCGTCACATTATCCAGCCATTTTATTGAGTGAACCCTAAGACCTGGGAAAATTGGTCGGTGCCCTAGATAGGCTTAACGGCATGCGCTTGAATTGGCACTCATTTTCGCTTACCATAAATGCGTTTTTCCCACGATTGGCATCTGCCAGTATCTGCAGCGTAAGTCCAACACTGTGAACAACATCACATGTTGCAACTTATCAAAAATATCAGCGACGGAAGGCATTGCACAACTGTGTTCTGCGTTACCTCTTTCAGCCTTTAAAATCCACACAAAAGCGGTATTTCCCGTTGGACTTCACCAGGAGGGTAGGCGAGTTCTACGGACTGGCTTCTACGGCAACATCCTCATCTAACAATTCCCTGATTTGCTTTTCACTTTATCTTCAAAATGAACCGGTATCCTGCTGGGCTCGTAAGATCGAAATGTTCAGATTGTTGGTGTTTCATCTGCAAACCAATTATAGAATCCGTAAGACTCATCGTCGTTCGTGAATAACTCAGCGTATTTGGCGACCGTGGACTGGAGCTTAAGAGCTACGCAAATGAGGATTTTAGCTGTGCATACTTGATTGACGCTATCCTATTGCTGTCTCGTGAGTGTCAGAGAATCATATCCGGTTGGCAGCTTTTTGAGATTCACGGTATCTTTTGCAGCAAGGAAATCGAGTCCAAGAATCGTTTGCGTATTTTCTGGGGTCATAGTGAAACGGTGCTTCACGATACGGCTGCCAATACGCAGCCTTTCATACCATCAACCAGTTGACTATGACCAACTGTCCTGAGCATCATGGATGTCAATTCTACGTTCTGCTTCCCTGTACGAGCAATCAATGAAATAGTCCTCTCCCGTGTCGAACGAGCACTGTTCTATCTCCCCGTCAACTTCAACCTTTGTATGTACGGCCTCTCTCTCAAACACCCGCATTATTTGTTGACCTGCCCAACAAAAAGGACAATCATGGAGCGCTTTAGTTTCAGAACTCTGAAATCGCCGAGTTGGGCAATCGTTTTTCCAATGTCCTTTTTCACCACGAATGAAGCAGCTTCCTAGTTGAGCATTCCTGTGTGATGTTGTTCTATATGCGGTCCCATCCGTAGCCAGCTGTTCCACGGCTTTCCTGCATTTTTTCCAGCGTCTTCTAGTTCGTATTGCCGCTCCCATCCACTGAGACCAAGGACATGACTCCAAACTCACGGACCGCCTTCGCGAGCTCATCAAGGTCTATCTGCAGGGTGACAAGAGCAATACAGACTTGGTCGTGAACCGCCATCTGAAGGCCTACAACAAACCGCTGCGTAAGCAACTTCCTCCGTGATTCTTAATCCAATCCTGGTAGTGCCCTGTCCCAAACCTTGCAGAGTGACAGCGAACACGGATAAGTCCGCTCCTTGTCCAAGCCTGGCCGCCTTGGATCGTCGTATGGCCTCCTGGCGGTCGACCAGACTGAAACCGCCAGTGACTGGACAGACCTTCGCTGTCACAACGGATGCGAGTGACGTGGGGATCAGAGCGATACTGAAGCAAGAAGGCGGTGTTATGGAACACACCAGTCGGATACTGAGTCCTGCTGAACGAAACTATTCAACGACAGGGAAGGAAAGTTTGGCAATCATACGGGGCTTTTAAAAATGGAGGCTTTGCTTGCTCGACCGACGTTTCCATGTGGAGACCGACCACAAACCACTGGAGTGGATTAAATCGGCGAAGGACCCCTGAAGAAAGTTGGCTCGTTGAGCGTTACAACTACAGGAGTACGACTTCACAATCAGCCATGTAACCGGAAAGGAGAACTGTGTGCCCGATTTGCTTTCCCGAACGCTACACCTGGATGAGGTCCACAAGGACGTGATCGGAGTTAACAGTATCGAACTGGAGGGTGACCCCGGAAAGTTACAAGCAGCACGGAGCATGGATACGACGATTCGGACGGTGATTGACCGACTCTTGTCGGGAGGACAACCACCAGAGGACGAGGTGAATCCGGAATTGAAAGCTTTCAGAATGCACTGGTCCGATTTGCGGTTGAATAGTGCCGGGATTTTGATGCGCCAACTGCGGGAGGGAATAAACGTTCCGAAAATACCGGCAGTGTTGAGGACAACATTTGCGAAGGAATGTCATCAACTGGCTCATACGAGACGTCATCAAACTTACGAACTGTTCAAGCAAAGGACATGCTGATCGGGAGTGAAGGACGATGTGTATACTTGTGTGTGTGTCGTATAAAAAGCAACCTTGTTTGTGAGTAGTACAGTGCGTACATTCGGGAAGTAAGGAGCAAACCTCAACACCAGGAAGACGATGAACCATAAGCGACTATCGGAATAGTGTGTACTCGTTGTGGGGGAAGTGCGACCAGGGTGAATGACAACGTACTGCTACCCAGTGTATGCGAGCGCACATCAGCCATGCAACTAGGTATACGCGTTCGTGGTCCTCTGTTTTAACATAACCTGTTCTGGGGTTTGTGCAATAGACAGTTTTGCAGTTCGAGCGCCTTTTGCTGTCACAATGCTAGTAGGACTTCTCTTTAGATTAAAATCAAAGAAATCATTCTATTGTAGAGATGGGCGCTGCGTCACCCTGCTATACGACATCTGTGTAGATCGTACCAAAATGGATTCACTTTCTCCTGGAATCAAGGTAGTCGGATGTGATTTCTTATACTGAAGAGCATTGCCAAGAAAAAAGTAACTAAATTATCTATATGCCAAGGCTAAACCAAACCCAGTCATTAAAGTGGGCACACAAGATGAGTGGATAGCGCATATCAGCACAGCTGACTTCTGATTAGCTGAAAGCACACGGATGAGGACAAAGATTGGGCTGTCGTTCAGTACTGATTACCTTAGATTGTTCGAAGATGACTCCCCGATCCATACGAAAAACTATTACACCTCTGAGACAGTGAATTTAAGCGCTTAGTGTACAACTTGTACTGCCGCTCGAAGTGGTACGAACATTTATGGCTTTTGCGCAAACATCCGTGTTTTTGTCAGCCGTCTCAGCCAGACAAGCTTTAAGCGAGCTCAACAATATCAGTTAACGAATAAACCGCCGGTGCTTTGACAATAGCAAGCCAACTCGGTTGTACCTTCCAAATCCATGGAAACTACTGACCATTGATCGGTAAGCCAAACATTTGAGCGAAGATTTTCTTCCAGTCATTTTACACTTCAGTTTCTTTTGAGTTTATGTGACCTGAAGGAAGTAGACAGTTCGTTCACCTGAACTATTCCTCATCGGCTACAGTTATAAAAATGGCACCAGCAAACACCCTCGTTTCCCGGAGTGTAAACTTCTTCTATGAGTAACTGTGTATCTTCTTGGTAAACAGATTGGGAATAGCACAACGTTACGAGCAAGTTGTAATACTCTACGTTTCAACCACCTCGGGTGGCCTTCCTCAGGAGTGTTGTGTTATTCCCAATCTGTTTATCAATAACATGTTAAACACGACGCCCTAACTGTTCGACTTCATTCGTACTAAATTTGGTGCATATCTTCTGTTGTCACATTTTTTATGCTCCCATTATTCGTGTTCATTTGCTGATCTCAAACCCTCAACTTTTCTTTCACTTATCCTTACAATGGATAGAACTTTTCACTTAATTTCCACCTATGACAGGAGCACCTCAAAGCAGAAGCTTCTTTTTTCTAATCCCTTGGGTTTATCCGGGATATGGGGCGTGTGTGGTGGGTAATAGGCGACACAACGTGAGCTTATTGTAAAATTTATGAATACAGGAATTCTTTAGCGTCAGCTATTGCCGTAGGCTAGTGGAGTTGTGTATGGGTGAGATTAATAATTGATTGGGCGTACAAATTAATGCCGAATATCGGTTGGTTAGAAAATGGTTCCCAACTGTATGCCGTTTCCTTCTTTCCTGTGGGCGTTATCCTCCAAACAATCCGAGGTTAACCATGCTGAATGAGGCCGAGATATCCTGGCAACTGTTTCTGTGTCAACTGTATTGAACACATTCGTGGCATTAAGAGCACCGACGCCCTTCATCCACACGTTTTATTAACAAAAGGTTACCTTCTTTGTTTTCCGTTCAGCTTCTTATTCAGCCCGGTTGTTAGATATCTTGATCAACAGATGCGGATACGCCCAACTTTGTGAAACAATTTCTATCATATTAATTTATTTCATAATATTTATGTGACGATTACAGTTTACGGGAACCTGGTAATTTAGCATAAATTCGTTGTTCTATCAGACACTTGGTTAAATTTAACCTAATCAGGAGGATCGATAGAGTGTAGGTAAACAAAGGTATTTCATGTTGTTGTTTGTTAACTTACTCTAAGGTCAACCGGTAGCTCAGGGCGTAATGAATCCACAAAGGTGAGCACAAGTTTGAGTTCTATTGTGCCTCTGTGGAAGCGGACTTCGAAGTTGGTGCTCTCTGACCAAGTAAGTCTGTTCAGATCTTGTATAAAACGAACATGAATGGTGCCTAAAATCTTCCATTAATGTAGTAAGAATTGCTGTTTTTATGATGTCTTTCTGGTTACCAATATCCGATGGTAAGAATGGTTCATACAGAGATCTGCAGTAGTCATAATTCGAATTACATATACACGGTAAAATTGATAACCTATGCTAATTTCCTCACCATCCTTAATGCGAGATATATAGTGTTTGTAGAAGTGCACGCATCTTTGATAAGCTTACTGTTTTATATTTGGTCAGTTGAATTATTGTTACGCACCGCTTCTAAAACGTAGTCTTAAATTAATAATTTTTACTGTGGTCGTAAAGGCAATAGATTGGTCCTCTAGTCTGACAACAGAACCTCAAGTGCGTGGTCAGCTCCATTGTATCACTGTCAAGTAACCTTCGGTCAAATGTTTCAGTATGATTGGACAAGACCATTCGTGAGCAAGCTGTGCACTCACTCCTGTCGATAGCCGACGCAATTGTTTCAGTGCTTCTGACAGATTTGTCTTTCTGGCATAGTACAACCTATTGAACAGTAAAATTATCAAGGTGAAATGAAATATGCTTCAGACAGGCAGTGAAAAAAGACGCATACAACGTTCCTTCGTTGTATGTGCAAACACCGTGTAAGTTGGACCTAGGCACAACGGAACAAATCAGACAGTGCGGTGACAACGGAGATGGTGGCAGTACAATTCCTCAAACAGTTTGGCAGACGATCAATAATTGTACTTCTCATTTTTTGCGGTTTGTTGTCATTCGGACGCAATGTGTTCAAACATAAATTATTCGAGTCTATCGATTCAAACTTCACCTATCCAGATTTAACTTTTGAATCAGTCGATGACCAAAAAGAAACCTTCGCGGTGTCATCCTACACGGAACAGAACTTACGAGAGATACGGATATTGGTATTAAAAAAAGAAACCGCCAACCCACTTGTGTACTGTTACTATGTGAGTAACATTGCAAAGACAAAGGGACAGATTATCAGTAATACTATGGAAACATTTGGTGTCCGTGGTCGAAAGTTCGGCTTCCATTCCCTTACCGAACCGACTGGTACATATCGTGGATACTTCATATTCTGCAAGTTACCACCGGACCTAGTAACTGAAGCAGTCCGTGGACATGTGGCCGTGGCGTTGCACCTTGGAACAGCAACCTGGAAAGTACCAATTATTTTGCCAGTTCTTCCAGGGACACCTAAAACTCTACTTGAATCGGAAGGTACGCCAAATATTGGTCTGTGCGTTGCACCGTCAGATGATATGTTGACCATCACTGCAATTGGTTTACTGGAATTCATCGAAGCTCAGCGAATCATGGGAGTGAGTCTTATTCTCTTCTATATGCCAGAACAACCTTCTCGTCAAGTTCAAAATGTTTTCGATAGTTATCTGGAAGGCAGTGAATTAGAGACTGACCAGCAATTTCAGGTAGAAATCGTCAACTGGAAACTACCTTTAATAAATAGCAGCCTTCAGACTTGGGAAGGTGCACAGATTCTGAGCTACAATGACTGCATATTTCGAATATCCAGGCGAGTGGACTACATTTTCCATGCTAACGTTAAGGAGATTTTCATCCCCAAAACGAACGCACAGTCGAAAAAGAATCCCGGATGGTCTGGAATTATACAAACTATCCAGAAAGGGAAATATGCTAAGAAGACTGTTTCCTGCTTTCCTACTCGGTTTGTCGAACCATTTCCAAAAGTAGGTTCTATGTTTGAAAGAAAAAGGGTAACGACGAAGATATACATTGCACGTAAAAAGTGTTTATTACGGTCAGATACAGCTCACGAGGTCTCCCTCCATTGGCCAGTCAAACCCCAAGCATTCAATTACTTGCCGGACCAGGGTACTGTGTACAACTACGGAACCTGTGCAGAGTCTGACTACGAACCGTGTAAAATGGATAACCAGTTCGTCGTCAATGTTGATTTGCAAGCATATTTAGTCGCAATTCATTCGAGTGTGAACGCAAGATTGGACTATTTATCTAACGAAATGTGATCATCCAGTGTGCTCAAATATCGTTGGTCGGTTTATGATATATGCGTCTTCTGTTCCACTTGCAACAAAAGATCAGCAGCGCTACTGTAGTGATTTCTTTGGAGTGGTTGATTTTCGCTGGACTACACATGTTCTCCCCTGACCTGCCGAAATCCTGTGATTTTTGACCTGGGGTGTGAAAGCCACAACTGATTTTAAATTTATTTGTGTAACCTCTTTTCCGTTGCACTGAGTGATCATTTTTTGTCAACTTGTGGTCTTTCATGATAAACAGTTCATGAGTTTGGCAGAATTACTTATCAGCTGCAACACTACCAACTAACACCATTTAGACTTGAAACTGATTAAGGACATATTTTACTCAGTAGCTTCTTGGTACTTTGGTGAAAGTTTGCAGTAACGTCGTTAGACTCACACATTAGCCAAGAGACAATGAGTCAGTGTTTGGCCTATTCATCCAGATTAAATTCTACTGAAATCAACTATGTGTACCGCTGGAGAGATTTCAACTGAGGAACATGTGTTCTTTAGTAGATTCAGTCATACGCTGATCTTACACACCTGATATTTGACTCTCACAAAAGGCACTGCCTTTTCTGTATTGAGCAAGAGAAAAGATGAGCCCAATTACCTTGTAACAATCGTCGCTGTTTTCCAGGTAGGAAATAAGAACGGCTGCGCTACTGGGCCTTTGAAAGGCCATTCCTCACCAAAGACCGTTCCCCGATCTTCTTTTATGGAGTGAGACAATTTTTGTCCCTGTATCAAACCTGCTTCTTTTGCCTGAAAGTGCTGTTTTTTTCGTGGGTGAACACAAGTGCCACAGCGTATGGTGTCCGTTTTGTTTACACTTTTCAAACATGCGTACGAACGGAAATCCTAGGAATCATAGAATTATTTGTTTGTGGAAGCATAAAATACCTTTGCTCACATCATCTTGTGTCAACCATTCTAGGAGTAATTGATTGGTGGATAGACTAACGGTTTCGGTGAAAAAGATTGGCAAATTTAACAACTGTGCAGGAAGGAACGAAAGAGAAAAGGCTACAGTAGGGTTAAAAGGTGACAGTGTGATAGAAAATAAATTCAATCAGTCTATGGGACATGTAATAAATACGCTTCTGTTTGCAGAAGTTGAGAACTGACTGGAAGCATTTGTGAAATGCGGAGCCTAGTTTTGCTTTGCCAGACATGGCCTGGTGTTCAATTTACCTGATGACCCAGCGTGGTCTCCCCAATGGACGAATCTACCATGCCTCTGAGGTCGTCAAATGACGACGCTCTTACGATAAAGTTCATTAAGGTGTTTCGGAGTGGGCACACGCAGAAGTCGAATAAGTTTTCTCGTAATTTAAGTGGCTTGTTTTGGTTGTTGGTTTTGGCGGTTTATCCTTAAATTGACAAGTTTGGCAAGGCAGTGTAGATTTCACAGAGATCGGTACGGCCGGAAAAAGAGAGTCCACAGAAAACCGACAATAACAGTCGAAAAAGCTCACAGGCGAAACAGAAAATACAGATAAACGTAGCCAAGCTTGCTCCAGCGACTGAGCAGAATGTCATGGTAAGAAATTTTATGTCCATGAAATGACGCGCACTAACAACCGACGCACTCTGTCTTGTTTACGCAGTTCATGATCAGCAAGCTCGGGTCATGTCTGTCTAAACACCCCGTTCTAGTTATGTTCAGAGTCGGTGTTGACAAATCACTATCACTGACGAGTAGTCGGGGATTTGGTATATTTTCAAGTTGACCANAGCGAAACTCGAGTCTAGTGCTTCTTTTCGAGAGAGGTTGGCTGGAAAGTCTATCTGAATGCGAACACTGCGATTAAATGTGAGTGATGGTCAACTTTAAAATCACTATCAATTTTAACAAGCAGGAATGAGATGGAACCCTATTCTCCGGCACGAAAATTATACATCGGTTTATGGTACAGTTTACAAAACATGGGAGTTTCCAACTTCTTAATCGACCTAAAATAACCGCTATTATAGATCAGAGCATAGTGAGGGCAAAAAATGAAGCCACTGTAACTTATAACATGTCTCAACATTCGAAAGCATGTGCCTGTCGGCAACCGTGGATTTCTTGCTCTGTCTCCGCAGATCTCCGCCCATTCGTAGACAATATTTCCAAGGTCTTCTTTTTATGAACAACTTGGTTATTCCTTACTTCCATAAATCCAATGAGATATCCTCTCCAACACTCCAGGTAAAAACACTCGCTTCAGTGACGGTGCGTTCCTTCACTTTTAACTGGCAGCACCTCCTCGACTTCTACTTTTAAGGTTAACGGAAGCTTTGACAACCTTAATGCGTGTGCGCTGACATCTACTCCCTCTGGTAGCGGATCGTTCTGGAGATTGGCCAAATCAACTTTCCGGTAGTTTAAAATGACCGCTTCCAGTTCTGTTTTAACAGCATAATCTAATCACCTTTTCCCTGTAAAGCTGAAGTACTCAATCGTACGCTGGATTTCATCTTCGTCATTTCTCTTTTAACCCACGTGGCTGCTTATCCCAGACCAGCCACATCGTTTCCTCCTCCCAGCCCTCACCATCAGCGTTGTTTGTCAAGTCTCAGAGACGCTGAATAGGCCATCAAGCTCAGAAGTCATTCCTCCAACTTCTGTTTCAGAGGTGCGCCCAGCTCCCATCGTCTGCTTTGGAAGCACTTCCATTAAATTAAAAGCATGAATGGAACTTCGGGGATTTAGGTTACTTTCGAATGAACACCACCCAAATTCGATCACGGTCTTTGCATTCAGGTAGGCCTATCGGCCAGCCAACTTCAAAAGGGAGCTCTAGACTTGAGTTTTGCTTTCACTAAAGCTCTTCACCAGTGCACATTCTTGTCCGAGCCGGAATTTGCACCCCGGCGTTCATGTTTGTCAGACTAGCGTGTTAATCACAACGACAGTAACTTCACACTAGTCATGACCGACCAATCATGTTTAAATGCTCAAGTGTAACCCTGTGTGAATAACTTCCAGATTGTCCTATCCTCTCGGTTACAGACAGTGCAGTTTAGAATATTGAAAATCATCTCGCCTTCCCCATTCGTAGACGGAATGATATTTCATATCCAAATAACTATCGACTTATGTTGCGCATCTCAACCTCATCCAAAGTTGTGGAATCCCATGTTATCAAGCTTATGCTACATCACCTGGAAAATATGGAACCACTTGGCATTCATTAGGATTATTTTTGGCACCAAGGCACTACGGACAGCCACATAACATACGTTCCTCACGTTCGGTCAGCCGTCGCAAACTCTTTTGGTGAAATCAGATTGTACTTATCGGCATATGCAACATATTTGTTCAAGTTTGACACGTTTTACTAGTGGAAGTATCCGCGTACGGCTTTAATTTGAGACAGATCACTTGGCTGGGGTTGATTCCAAAAGACCATCTTGTTATATTCCTCGTGGATGGGGACTCACCAGCCCAGAAATTAGTGAATATTGGGGACGTTCAGGATTTCATTAGGTGCTGGTCAGTAGAATGTTATACCTTATTCTGTTCCCTACGCACGTCAGCCAATGATAAGACACTCCATTGTTTTTTTATCCATCCTTACCAGCTTTCCTTATCTCAAAAACCATGGTTGTTAGAATGGGGCTCCTCAAATGTCATTATCTTCAGCCCTTTTAAACCTGTCTGTACACCTCTGTCTTCCTCTTCGGGATTCTACTCATCCATTGCTGATTATATTTTGTTCAAAATGTGAACCTAACGTTTGCCTTGGATATGTTCAATATCTTTAGTACTAGCCTTCAGGTGACCGTGTCCAAGTCGGTCGACGTTGCCGATCGTATCTGGAACACACATAGAAGATAGGTTCTCCGAACATCCTCGATATAACGGTAAGTACTGGCACTATTGACTGATCGTACAAAAGAGATCGTAGGTTAAATCTGGGCCCTCATTACACATCCCTCACGACTTTGTATTTAATCATTTTGTTGTAACGGACGATCGTCTTACTAGAGTCCTCGTCATTACCGACCGCCTGTGTCGGTTGATATCACCAGCGATTTGGTAAGTCGAGCTCGATTAAGCTGCGTTCACTGTTTCTTTTTCAAAATATACCAGGTTAACAATTTGCGGTAACCGAAGCTGACAGCCTCCGTAGACGCCTGCATTTTCATTAAGTGGTGTGAATCCGGAGTTTGCTGTCAGCGATAACGATGAAGTCAGCGTCCTCTTGTCACAGCATCTCGACTGAGCCACCCAAACGCAGTTAACTTTGCGTGAAATGAACGGTACGTCCATTACCAGTAGTGGCACTCGTTTGTGTACATCGAATTTTTTGAGGAGTATTCACCGTGACAGACTTCCTAGTGCTAATCATTGCCAGCCCCTGATGGTAGCCAATCGTAAATTCAACGTAAAACCTTACCTTTAAGACTGGTCGGATGGTGTTCAACACAGATTATCGCTCAATATCAGACAGTCCGAAAATAACGTGTTGTCTTTACCAGCATATGCGCCAGCCCGACATCATTTAGCCGTCATAAAATCCTTGCTTCTTGTCTTTCCAAATGTCACCTCAGACGTTAGGAGACTTGTGTCTACGTGCAGTTCGACACGTGATTACTAACCCTACAGTACTTGATAGACACTTAGGTCTACACATCTGGGACACTAAGGCCAGTGGTAATGAAAGTCGCGCGTTCTCGAACGCGGACCCAGATCGTGCTTACTACCAGATTTTGGTCCAGAAGACAACGGTGATTATGCTTTTCGGCTTGTTCAAATTTCCGTCGGTGCTTCTTGGTTCCAACAATGCTGGTCAGGCATTCCAAAGATTTATCAACAAAGTCACACTGGGTTCGGACTTCATCAATCCCTCCCACAGGCTAGCATCTCCAAAAAAGAGCACCAGTTCCACTTACAACAGCTTTTCGGACGAGTGTGTTTTTCAACAGCTATCAGTCGAGTTCTTGGGATACCACATCCAACAATACGTTGTTTAACAGATGACCTACGCAGTACAGACAAGCCATGATTTTACACATCCTACAACGCTCATTGCAAACCGTTGTTCCGTAGATAACGTCAACCACTACTTGTGGTTCATTCTTCGTTGTGCACAGTTGAGGTGCTCCTAAATGACTAACTTCGCTGGCATATCTAGGGCATCGTCGAGCTGTCAGCAACGGCTATTGAATCCTTCAATCATACTAGTTGCTGTAGTAATGTTGCAACACTTCGACGTCGGTGCAGCTCTTAGCAGTTGTTGGTACTGCACTTCAGCAGCACTTCTGCAGACGCTTAGAGTTCGCGAAAATCAACCGCAGCACGTTAGGCTGTGACTTACTGGGTATCTACTTGGCCGTACATCATTTCCGATATTCTCCTAAAGATCTCCAGTTTTATATTATCACCCATTGAAAGCCACTGATTTACGTGTTCCACAATCATTCCATCCCTCACTTGCCACACAGGGTGCGCCACATCGAATCAGAACCACAGTTCTCTAGAGAGGTACACGTCTCCGGCACTGACAACTTTGTGTTGAGGTCTTATCACAAGAGTTAACACTGGTTAATCACAATGCAGTGGGCCTAACAAATATGGATGAGGCACCATGTACACAAATCGATTTTTGCGCGTCTCAACAAGAGTTATAGTCGTGCTCCGTTGATTTTCCGTTATCGGCGGCACTCGGAATGATTTTGCACGACGCTACCAAGGGATACTTTTGTGCACTTAGCTGCTAGTCTTCCGAAGCCATGTTTGACGTACCACATAACAGTAATCATCTGGTCCAAGGCCAGCTGCTCTACAACAGACGTGTTTGACCCGGTGTGCAAAAGAACCTTGGAACCTGGGCATAATCTTCTTCAGCGTGTCAGCAAGCAAGGATTCATTTCCATATATCGACTTTGGCTATCCAATACCTGTCGATTACTGCCTGATGTGTACGTGTCCACATCAGTAAAGTAGGTTTCCCGATATCTTCTGATAACACCATCTATATCGTAACAACGACGGACTACATTGTGCGGTCATCAGAATCCGTTTCTACTTCTGACATCTGTCCGAAATTGTAACGAGCGCTTTCGTTGAATAATATCTCACTGTTGCTCGACCTGTGTGACAACTGATAGCGAACCAAATTTGAAAACAATTGTTTCACAGACGCAATGAATTCCGTTAGATGCTATCGTGAGCGCAATACTGCATACTGTTGTGAATCCAAAAGGCGGACGACACAAAGGT
>QNGE01002570.1:3940-15654 GCA_008508345.1 Paragonimus westermani
TGGATATGTGGTGTGTTGGTGGAACTGCAATTGGTGCAGCGCAAGCCAGTTGCAGTGATATATAGGCGCAGGCGTCCTTTGGCTTCGGTCACTGTGACAGGCTAATCCGAATCGGATGCCGCCAACCGGTTATCGTGGATTAACAGTGGCAACGTTCACTTAGCTCGCTGGAGGAACCAATTCCGTTATTACTAAAGGCAAGAATCTTCTTGCAATACGCAGCAGACTTAGTGTAGTGGAATTAGTTGCGGACACCTACTGTGAATTCTTGTATTTGCCTTGAGGTATTGTTCCCCCAACTCTCCGTTCCACTACACAGTCCTCCAATGCCGTGAACACACATTGTGGACCAATCAGCGAACAGTTAGCTTCCCATCGTGCTGACCGTTCGGTGTTTCGTTTGTCCGGTTCCACCGTTTCCGTTCCTCGTCATGCCGGCTATTCCCGTGTTTTGCCGTTCTTCTTTGTTATGTAAGTAATTTTTGCCGTTGTCATCCAACAAATGTCACAGCAAAATTGTAGTTCTGTCCCAAGTCCTAAGCTCGTGAAACCTTATTTGGAAGTTAGTGTGTTGATTTCCGCGATTGATACGCGGGTTCGAGCCAACGGCCCAAGGTTCCCGGATCCAGTCGGTTTTCCTTGCTCAGTGTCAGTGGGCTTCTGTTGATCTGAAAGGCGATCATTGAAAACAGGGTGTAGCACCGCTCTTGGGGAATTCAGTGAATACCAAGAACAGAAAGATTATTCGCATAATACAATTGTGGATAAATGAGAATCAAGTCAAGCTTCAAAACGATCCCTAGAAGCACTGCTGACGACCTCAGAAGGAAGGCTGTTCTAGTAGTTAAGAACCCTGTAAGAAAAGAACTGCTACTTAAGAAAGGTCCGAGGACGAAGCTTGAAAAGCTTCCTATTATGTCCTTGCGGGCCATCATCATTCGCTTTCGTGAAGAACTGTTCTACAAGACCTATTCTAAAGAAGACGTGTGTGAGTAATAAATCACCGCGGAGTCTTCGAAATTCAAGTGGGTAAAGGTCAAGAATTTCAAGTCGAGACTCGTAAGTAACATTACTCAGGCCCGCGACCATCTCGGTAACCGCGCGCTGGACACGCTCAACAGCTAATATGCCTCTCTTCAGGCCGGTATACATGACCTGATTGGCATACTCGAGGAGCGATCATATATAAATCCCGTAAAGCGTTTGAAAAGCTTTCTTGTCCATGCGGGGGAAAGTGCGCCTAAAAATTATAAGAGCGTCAAATCCCTTTTTTGCCGCCATCTCATGGTGATACGTGAAGGACAAGTTAGATGACAACCAGATGCCCAGATCTTTCTTCAGATCGATTCTCATGATATCTACTGTGCTAGATGCGCAATGAATCATGAAAGCATTGCCAGAATCTCCACCGAGTGACATGTGAGCACATTTATTGTCATTTAGTGGGATACTCCAACCGTCTGACCAGCACTTGATCGCGTCAAGATTTATTTGTAGTGCACTGGGATCAGTGGCATTCCAGATTTTTAGGTCGTCTGTGTATAAGAGGACGTTGCTGGAAATATTGTTTGGAAGGTCGTTGACGTAAATGAGGAATAACAAAGGACCTAGCACTGACCCTTGGGAAACTCCCGCAGAAATGAAAGAGGGAAACGAAAGGTCTAATCCATTCTTGACTCTGAACGTTCTATTATCAAGAAAAGAGGCAATCCAGCGAAGAACCTCTTCTTGAATACCGTAGGCTTCCAGTTTGTGTTTCAGCGGGCCGTGTGAGACACGATCAAAAGCCTTGGTGAAATCAAAGAAGATAGCATCAGAGATGAGGCCATTGCCTTTGGCCTCCGTCAGACTATCCATGAAAATAAGCATGTTCGTTATGCATGACCGATTAGGAAGGAAGCCATGCTGTGTGGAAGAAAAAAGATTATTTGATAAGAAGTGATTGAGTATGGCGCGCTTTAGTAGGCGCTCCATTATTTTGCACGGGATGCTAGTGAGGCTGATTGGCCGATAACTAGCCGGAGAGTGCCGGTCATTCACTTTAAATATGGGTGTGACCATCGCCTCTTTCCATGCGCTAGGGAGGATGCTAGTCTGGAGTGTTTGCTTGAACAGCTTATAAAGGGGTTCAGCCAAACTAACAGCTGCTTCCTTGAGTATTCTGGGATGGATCATGTCGGGACCCATTGCACCGTAAGGATTAACCTTGAGTAAAAGGTCTTCGACATCTAGCACAGAAAACTCAGCGGTCACGAGTGGTTGCCTGAACTTCTGCAACGGTAGTACAGGATGCCAGCTCGGGGATACGACGTTATAGATTGCCGAGAAGTACTCCCTGAATAACTCGGCCACAACTAGGGAGTCAGATGAAGTCTCCCCGTTGGGTAGTCGTAAAGAAAGAGCTGAAGGTTTGTTCTTTCTTAGTCGCCGCATATGCTTGAATAAGAAGTTTTTGTTCCCGCGGGCTCTTATGAGGATCTTCTCTTGTACGAGTTTGGTGTGTTCGCGGATTTCCCGCCTACACCTGTTTCGGACAATGTGGAACGCGCTTAGGTCCTCTGAGTTTCCAGTAAGCTTATGCTTCGCGAATAATTGGGAACGGTTATCGAGAAGACGACGTATCCTGCGTGGAAGGGGTGGCCGATAAGAGAAAATGCACAGTTTGCGCGGTATAAATAAGTCGTCTGCTTTTTGAATTGCGCTGTGAAACGTGTGGTAGTTCTGGTCCACGGAGTCCAAGTCAAGAAGAAGTGAACCTAGGTAGGTTCTCAGGCCGTTAAAATCTGCTTGATTAAAGTTTCGAACGGTGAATCTTTTTGCTGGTTGTTGTAACCAGTAACAGATAAGGTCAAAGGCTAACAGAGAGTGGTCACTGTGTCCAAGTGGTGGCTTGATGATCACTCTGTCTACCAGGTGGCTCTCATTAGTGATAACTAAGTCGAGCAAAGAGGGAATCTGACCAAAACGGTGCCGCGTCGGGGCGGTGACGTGCTGTGTCCACGCCTTCCGACGTATTAGCGTTGATAAGGAAGTCGAGAATCCGCTTTCACAGTCCTGGTGAGAAACTGATGCCCAGTTTATCTTGGGTGCGTTAAAATCACCCATAATAAGCAGATGTGTAAAGCGTTGTAGGCCTAGGAAGTTTTCCAGGCTTACCAGAAGGGTGTTGTCGTCGGGAACGTCTGATGAAGGAGAACGATAAATAACCCCCACTAGGAGTGAGTCTTGGCCGCGCAGTGGTAGTCGAAGCCAAAGAGCGTCACATTTATCGGAGGACTGGAAGCCACCAATAACCGTGGGTGTCGGGAGACACTGCTGAAGAAAAATCGCAGAACCCCCCATTCTCCCTCGGGCAGAGTCAGCCCGGTAAACAGAATACCCCGGAACACTCAGTTCACTGTCACTGATATCACCCGTAAGCCAGGTCTCCGTGAAGGCGAACATGTGGGGTTGGGTGTCATGAATTAACTGTCTGATTTCCGGTAATTTATTAAACAGACTCAGAATGTTCGTATACATGCATCTGAAAGCTACTTCCTCGCTGGATTTCGCGAGAAAATAGAAAGGATGGTGTAAGGAAGAGCTTGAGAAAGAAGGCCTAGAATTGAGGGGGGTGGTTGGGCTGGGCTCGGTCTGTTCTTCCGAGTTGTTCTGACGGTCCTCCTTCAAGGCTGTGGGCGTGACATCATCGCCTATGCGTACGTCAGCGACCTTACCGTGCGCTTGATCAGCATTCTGGGTACCGTCACCTGCGAACTCTGCGTCCCTGTCAAATTCCGCTGCTTGGGAGGGTGTTTGGAAGCTTTCACCCTAGGAAAATTTGACTTCTTCGTTTGCTGGGAGCGAGGTTTGGAAGACGGCAAAGGGCGCTGTGTTATGGGGCTACTGAAAGAGACATTTATAGGAGTGGGCCAAATTGATGCTTTCTGAGCTGTAGGAGGCGGTCCTAGCAGGCTGCTTCCGTTCCGAACTCTTGGGAGGAGGAGTTCTGCTGGGCAGTTTGGTGGGTGTCAGGGTGGGTAACTCTGAAGACGGTTTTTGCGCGGTGTGAGTACCCTCAATGCCTGTGCCTGAGGCGTCGGTCGTTGGAACGACCATACAGACGGTGCCTCCGCTTTCCATAACAGGTACAGGGGTCTGAGGAGCTACTTCGAGAGCAGAAACTACGACTTTAGTCTCCAGTTGTGACTTAGTCTTAGTCCGCTGTTTGCGTCTCGCTCTTTCTTGCCGGGAGCGGTCGAAGCTACGCCTTTCAGATGGTCTTTGGCGGACTTTAAAGCCTCTCTTTTGCCCACCACTACCTCGGAGCTGAGCATGGCTGGCAAAGTTACCAAAAGGCCAAGTGACTTTTTGGTTGTCTTGGCCCGCAGCCTACTCGCAAGTACCACGTTTGTGGCATCCGTGGAGAAGGAAGTTCCTAGGAGGAGGTTGTAGGGAAGCGGCCCCTTAAGACAACTCTCTTTTTCCTGAGAGCTTTTTCCTTCATTTGATAGGGCAACTGGCGATTGCAACACCAGAGAGAGAGCAAGCGCTATATACTCATTCAGAGAATGTAGTTCCAATTTCATTTCGGACAGAGTCCGTTGTTACTCCTCTGTCTTACTCTCCATGGAAGAAATGGAAGGAGATACAGAGCCAAGAAGAGCCCCGCATTCACAGTTGCAGATTTTCTGCGTCACTCCACTTGACGTGGTGCGTGTAAGACCAGTCAGCTGCGGAGCGGTGTCTTGGCTTTCGCTGAACCTGCAACTCATACAGATGTAAATAAGAGATGACGAAGCTAGCTGTTTGTACTGGTGTTCGTTAAGACCAGTGCAATTGAAATGATACCACTTCTGACAATGGTCGCACTGCATGCCATTTTTTACGGACATTTTACATCCATACCGGCCGCAGACGCTTGCTGTTACAGACTGTGTCTGCTGAGTCCAAGTACTGCTAGATCTGACACGGGTCATTGTCGACAAGGATGAGTAATATGCAAGCAGGCTAAAAAATAGTACGGATACTATCGAACACGAATAATACAATGTGCAATGGGTTATGCTATTCGACAAAGAATAGCAATGATCGTGTATAATTTTTGACGCACTGGGCACCAAGATAGCAAAGTTGTGAACGGACAATGACAGCGAGGAAATTTAAACCGAATTTCGAGTTACCCGCACTGATAAACAGGTCGATAATAGCACAACGTTACGAGCAAGTTGTGATAGCCACGGCAAATCCCACGTGACCTCTCTACTTTGTTCATGTGATTTCGATTACAACACTCCGGAGGAAGGCCATCCGAGGTAGTTGAAACGTAGAGTATTGCAACTTGCTCGTAACGTTGTCTTATTCCCAGTCTGTTTATCAATAACTCGACGCCCAAACTGTTCAGCTTCATTCGTACCAAGTTAGTGTGTGTGTGTGTTTGAACGTTGACGTGAAAGCACAAGTCAAGACACACGGGGCATAAAAGATATTGCGTCACGAAAAAGTAAGAAAGCGACACTGCATTGCTTGTCCACCACCACTGGTGTACGTTGCACTATGTGGCTAAGCAGTGAACCGGAGGTAATCGGTGTGCTGAATGGCTCATACGTGCCTTTCGTCGGACCACACAATGTATGGGACACAGCAGATACAGGTTCGCAGTCTACTGATCACAGGCTAAAAGGTAGAGAGGTACCTTCAAAGAAGTGGCACACCCAAACAGTAGAAACAGGTCGACAGTCAAAAGTCATGCCCGCCAAGACAACACGACTACACAACACATACAGAACGGCGCATGTGGGTAGACTGTTATGGCAGAACATGCAACAATAATTTTACGAGATTGGAGTGATAAGAGTAAAACAGGCATGTAGAGGGCTTGATAGATGTCTTGTGTTCACTTGTGGCGTTTCTATATCCTCCCTCTGCAACGCCTCCTGGAACGGAAATAAGGGGGGGAATTCATTAACAATTACGAGCTTGGTGTGTTTCAGCTGTCAGCAAGTGCGTTACACGCTCTCTATGTGTTTGCTTGTGGTAGTTCTACCAGTTCTGTCGGTTCGTTGGAGCTCTGACTGCTGTGAACCACTTTAGTTCTTATCTTCCTCAGCCCACACACCCAACCCATTCGAATCTAGGTAACCCAGCACATGTTGTCTCCGTCTTTCTCGGCGCATTGTCGATTCTCCGATACGGTTACCACAACGCACCGACCACGGATATTCGTATTCACGCCTTCCTCCTCAACACCGAGAATCAGGTCATCTGCAAGCCAAAAACTCCATGGTTTCGCGGCAGACCTGTTAAAATGAGGCGTTATGCACGTTGAATGTGGAGCAGCACGAGACTCGTTCTGGCCAATTATTCTAGCCCGTACCCATAGCACATAATGGTAGGGTGGTCGTGATGTGTGTGCACCAAATGTTCATGATATCTTTCGTATTGAGCAGCCATATTCAGCTGTAGTCGCAACAGGCGTTAAACCGAGGATAGTAGCTTTTTGTTAATATACACAATCGTAGTACTACTCAACTGAAGCCTACCGTTGCAGCGTTGCCACGAAAGAAGAGGAATTCGTAAGAGGTGTGATCGCACCCTCACTCAAGCTTCTCTGTTGGTGGTGAATGCATTTAAGTTGTCTTGCTCCGAGGATATTACCGTAGTGTCCCGTGTTCCTGTTGATCTCACCGCTTGTGAATTCTGTGGGATGACTGAGTTTTGAGCCCTGCCAGTCATAGTTGAGCGATCATGCGTTTAAAGGAGTGCCGTTTTGCTGTGGATTAAAGCAGATGTAGGATAATGCAGAGGAAGGAAGACGGTAGGCGACAAAAACAACGGGGTAGAGTATAGGTGTAGCTACTTGGAGATTTCACCGGCCTGCCTTTGGTATGATGTATAAAACAGGCCCAACCGTTCTAGTTCCACACTCCGCCTGGGTCATAAACAGAGTTTGCGCGATGTGTGTCGTCTAATCGTTTGTTAGCTTGTCATGTCCCTGTGTGGCGTGGATCAAGCTGAGCACTTTGATTAACTTGTTGATCGATGGCTGGTCCTTAACCTCCTAGCCATGCTCATTGCCAGCATCTTCTGTAACATAATACTCGAAGGGATGTTTGGTTCAACAGATAGTTCAGGTTTGTTGCTAACACATACATCCGGAACCCCTGTAAACCGCAAGCGTAGTGATCAAGATCTCGCTTGCCTTCGGATCACACTTCTACCATCCTGGTCAACCACGACAATGTTTAGGTGGCTTGATTAACTGCCACATTGAGTGTGTTTGGTGTGGTATCTGACCTAACATGAATTTGAAGCTTCCACTCTGCAGTCTTCATGGGGTCCTCATCTGTGACCGGGTACGGCTAGTGAATTGCGGTCGTACTGACCGAATCGAAGCCTACCTTCCGGATGTTGGACTAGCGAGCTGGTCGTTATACCTGTCTTAGACCACGCAGCAGCGAGATGACAAAACATAATAGCGCGAACATAATAATTGTTGGCTGATCAACTTGTGCTGAAACTCGCTGGATTTCCCGAAATTCACTACCGGTAGAGTGATTCGTCATTAACCTTGTCGGTTGGTCAGCAAGCTGTTTGAGCAGCGCTTGAAACGTAAATTCCAAGAAGCCACTTACAAATTGTTTTGTTGCAGCTGAGTAAGAGTAAAATTACGAACATACCTTTTTACTTCGTAGTCCTCCAATATTAGACGTCTGGTTGATTTCTAACAACTAATGAACTACGAAGCATCAGATGAACTGGATGTGAGGTTTCTGCAAGCGACAACTGCCGTCGATAGTCCTCCAGATGTTTTAATGTGCTCAACGCCAGAACGTTCACAACTATATTAAAAGCACTAGTCACATCAGACTAATTTTTGACGTACACTATCTCTTTGATGTTGATTTGTCTAATTACATCCGGACAGTGTGTAGTTTGTAAGAAGTATGAGGCTGTCTTGTATCTCGGATAACAACGTTTTCCCGAAAGAAATGATGTCCAGTCAGCAGTTATTAGCTATACTCTGCATTTCATGCAGCCTGTCCCGTAGACTACGCACACTGCTGTGGTTTACTTGAACCTGTTTGAACCTCGTTTTCGGAATCGTGGACCAAAAATCGCCGAGTTACTTGGGTTGAGCCAGAGTATCAAAGAGTCACCCGACTGCCTACCAGCTTCACTCTTCGTTCATCTGCCGGGCTTCGTAGCCGCGGTAAATGTCCAATTACGTCTGAGACGGTCGGCTTACGTCCAGGTCTTCTGGGCTTGAAAGCAGAACTTTCGAGTGCTATACTTCTCTGCAAGAGATAGGACATGGATCATGAATTTGTGGCGCTCTTCAGAATGCTGCTTAATCAAGCAAATTTGTTTATTGTTTCGTCTGGGAACCCTGAGGGCAACTTTTGTTATACACTGAACTAACAAAAGACCGGTTATCATGCCGTCTTTAGAGAGCTTCTATTCAGACTCATTTGCATTTCGGATAAAGGCAGTGGAATCCCTGTTTGTTTCACCATGTCTGGGTGCACCTACTGCTCACGTTTGTGTGTGCCGCATTCCTACGCTCCTCATAGGTCCCAAGTGCGGGCGACACAGGCGCCTAGCATGGTTTTCGGGTTGTGGTGACCTGTGACTGCTGGTACACTCATTGACTAGTCAGATTTGCCGGGTTTAATGCCTCTGGACTGATTTTTTCCGCTAACCTTATTGGACGGAGTTATAAACATCCATGCGATGGTCGTCAATCTATTTACCGTTAGTGTTTTTCTCTTCAGTATCAGAAAGTAGCGTTTCCATCGAACGGTGGCGTAGCTTGGTCTGTCACGGAGACTAAATGTAGTTGTGGCGTTTGGTGGTTGTATTTCTGCAGACGGACTGCATATGTCCATGCTGAAGTGTCATTCTCTCGACTCGTAGATGGTTGGTCGGTCTGTGTGGTTTCAGGACACTGACAGAATTCCGGAAACTCTTGACCGTCAAATTGTGACGCTTACGCTCGATCGCCAGTAGTTGGACTGTTGATCGGTTAAATCCACTCAGTTTATAGGTACTCTACTCCAAAGTAACGTGAAAGTTGACCTTTCATTATCAAAGCTTACCTCCATATGCACTGGCGGAACCATGACTGACAGCTGTACTATGATGTAGTGGTGGAGTTGATGGTGTTCGTAGCTCAGGTTGATGATTTCGGTCTTAATTTGTTCGCCAAGCGTGGCATTTAGATTGCAAATGTTTGGTGGTGAGACCTTTGAAATCTAAACACCACCCTCGTCAAACGGCCCAAGATTGAAACTGTTGCACTGTCTGCTGGAGCTGGTAAACAAGTGGCTATTCCTTACTTGATGTAAATGCATGGACGACCTGTTTGAATTAACTAAATCGTTGTCAGTAAGGGTAGTCAGGGATTGTAATTTGTTTTATAGTAGAAAAAGAACGTCAATGGTAACATCCCAAGTTTCTTGGGGGGGGGTGCTTTTAGCGTACGCTAAGACATAATTAATAAGGTATACGAACACCCTCGGTTCTCACCTCCCAGTCATTCCGTGATCCGAGGGTTTGGTTCAGTTGCACAACAATCTAATTTTCCTGCTTGGTTATCTGGTACCACAAACAGTAACCTTATCGAAAACATTGACGATTTGACGAACAGGAGTCCGTCATTTCGGCGCAGTTCTTTCGTGATTCATAAGCTTAAAACTGAAATGTCAAGTATGTTCTTCCAAATTTCCATTACCCAATATCGTCACACAACAGCAACTGTATATTTTCAGCACACTGTCGCCTTTGTCCGTGCTACGTGTGTGCAGCTTGTGAAAGTATGCATGTGCTTATCAATCTAGTTTTTATTCGCGTTATTTTTCACATCCCCGGTCACGAAGACGCATGGTGTCTGCAATTTTTGTACTACATTAAATTAAGATCACTTGCAGTAATGGATAGCTGAAAGGGTTATCGGTAATAATGCCGTTTTTATTTAACAAGCCACGCGCAAGCTGAAGTACTTTATCATCGGGCACGGGGAGTCCCACTCATGATCAGCACTTGATCAAGCTGGATATGGCGGTATGTTATACACATGTATTACCTTGTTAGTCGTCAACCAAAATGTGACACTGTGTATTTAGCGGATTTTTTAGGCATGCAACTGATCTGATAGTTTCTGATCGCCACAATATGTCTATTAGTTAAAGAAAACAAGTATGCAGGCGTGCAACTATTTCAGTGGCTTCTCTCCCAAATGCCAACTTGTGACCCATCCTGCTTCGCCATTCAACCATTTGCAGTCTAGTAATCGTGTGCTTGTCTTTAATAGTGATGGTTGACTCAGGTAAACCATAGTCATCTTGTGGGAGAACGAGTACAGCAAACCGTAAACTAGGTATGTGCAATATGTATGGGACTGGTGATTATGATAATGTAGCTGTGTACTTTCGAAATCTGATGTAATTAGCTTATGGTTATTGATGAGACATGTTTGTATTAGTGCTACTCGTGATGTGGTGAGCTACGCCGGTATTACTGTGTGTTAAGATCCAATATGTGCGTGTCTTTAACACAGACTGGAGGGCAGGTGGGATTTCTCCGAGTAGATTCCCGAGCTAGTTTGATTCACGACGATGTGATCGGAATGTTCGAATTGGATACAGTCGAAGGCTCAGCAGGTGTAACATCATTATACTTCGCCTTAAATCGTCATGAAGGTTGCAGATTGTAATACAGCAATGAACATAAAAGCCCATCGAAAGCCAAACAATAGGATCTTGATGGGCTTCTGTATGTCACATTCTTAAGCGAGTTCTTAGAATGTTCATCGCGTATTTGAGCGTTTCTAAAGATCTGGATTATAAATAGACGTGTGGGGAGCAATCTGTATAAAGGAGATATTAGGTTTGTTCAAGTGTACGCTAAATGGTTGTAACTTTCCGACGGCCTATTAATTTCAGTGTTCGGACTTTTTGAACGTTTTCAAAATATCCATTTTTCTACGTCATAGTGCAACTTGCTCTTCCGGGTCTATGTGGGAAAATTGGAGAATATCCGTCACAACGAAACCGGACCTTGATGTCTTATGGTAGATTATTAGAAGTCTGACGAGCCGATATTGTTGTCCTTTAGGCTGAGAGTTGGAAGAAGGCTAACACATTTTCGGAAAACTTGACACTAGTTCTAGTGAATTACCACCCACTCGCAGCACAAACTTCTAAGCCAAAAGCTTCCGTTACGAACTCTAATCGTTCTCTTATCTAGTTGTGAGTGTACTCGACGTCTCAGTTCACCTGCAACCATGGATATTCACGAAACCACCAATTCCATACCGCAATCCTCTTAGCATGAGTCGAATCGCCCTTTCTGTGGCACACGACGGAGTGGATACGCTAAAACATGCTATTGTTGACCTCTTCCCTCACTGTCTTATCGAAGTTGGTTCTCAGTCCCCTGCTGACCCCTCATTTGTAGTAGGTAGGATGTAGCCGGTCATAATAGCACTGTCTCTGTGAGTCTCAATTATTACCACTCAGGTTCCGGTTTTCTTATTTTTTCTCTGTCCTAGATTGTCAATTAGTATAGATGCTTTCAGCGTTTGCATTCTGAAGCGGATAGGTCAACAGGCCGTTCTCGCACGAACTTCATCATCATCATCATCATAGACAGCAATACATCAGTGGTTAACACTAATGCTTAACTGCCACACAACCATGAAGAAACAGCAAACCCTATATAGAAAGAGAGAACGA
>QNGE01002570.1:18801-34479 GCA_008508345.1 Paragonimus westermani
GAAGAGATGCCAACCATCTTCCAACCCCCAACCTGGAGGACCAGGAGACTGTAGTTTGTCAGACCTCTACCTGTTGGCCTGCCTGGTATGAGTAACTCTGTCCAGTTTAGCCCAAAAGGTCATAGAGATGCGCAAGCCGTCACACCACGTCAAGGTCCAGTCTCACCGTGACGGACGCACGAACTTTGGACTGGTTGATTGCCCTCTGTATTTCAGAGGCTACATTCTAAGGTATGAATCGACGCACTGTGTACTCGGTACTGCTTTGCGCTTCGAGTGACCCCACGGCCGTTACCAGTCAGGCTGGTGCTCAACACAACGGCCCTGAGCCGCATTGGCAGACTACATTCCCGTTAGTAGGTTCTGCTAAGGTCTGTGGGCGGCTAAACATCTGAGATCTTTTTGTTGTGTTTGGTTATGCTCCAATTGACTGCGGTGACGTCGGTGTCAGGGCCGTCTTTCACTCGGATCTGGCATCTCTCATTAGGTGGACACAGCTTTGCTATAATCATTTTAGCAGGGGCTATGAATGCTCAGATCTAACGGCCTTATTGGCCGAGTCTCGATTAGCCAGCACGTTTCGGCGGGCATTGCACTGCTTAGATAATGTTTTGTGGCTGTTGTGATCATACATTGAGCACGGGTTGTTATTAGCCACTCATTCTTTTACATTATCGTTGGGGCCCTCCTTCTCTGATTCAGACCTGATCTCAGACAGACCACATAGGTTTTAGTCATGGGCGGTGTGACTCCATTCATGACTACCGTTCTTACTGAAGCTGACATTTATATACAGCTCATGCATTGGTACGTTGTCGTTTTGCCCTCACTGCAGGGCGTTTCTCATTCTTTTGTTAGGTATTTCTTGGATTGATGACTACCTGTATCATTCTCGGGCACATACTAGAGATTTACTTTAGTTGCTGCCCGAGATGGAAGTCATAGCCAGAATGATAGCGTTCGAAGCACCAAGGTCTGTCCGTCAGATGTAATCTTCTAATTGCCCCCTCCCCAAAACACGATTTGAGATTGCCACCTTCAAAGTTTGAACACTTATGCATATAAGTCAACATGCAGTTCTTGCACCTACTTTGGAGGCCCGCACGGCTGATATACCTTTTTCCGCCACCCCGCTGCTTCAGGGTTTTAGCGTAGTCTTATATTTTCAGTCCCAATCGGTCGCCCAACCATGGGCGTACAGTGCGTATTCGGGTGTTCGCCGGACTTGGCATTTAGTTTGCAAAGAAAGTGACATCATCAGTGCGTGAGTGCTTCAACGTATAAGTTTAAGCGCTCGAACCTGTAACCAAAATGTGGTGATTCGAAACGTACGTTCAACAAACTGTTACTAAAGGAGAAGCATAAGTTGCCAGAACGATAAGCTTTATTCAGTTTGTAAAGAAGCCATATAGCTACAATGCAAAGTAGAGAACGTGATGAGTGATGAATAATGTTGACGGAGAGCAAAATACAAGTGCATAGCACTAAAGGTATGGTGTCTGTCTGAAACCAGGTCTGAGTCAGAGAAGGAAGACGTCAACTACAGTAGTGCAAAAAAGCCATTGTCGGCTAGTAATAATCTGTGCTCGGTGTGTAATCATAACAGCCGCAAAGCATTATCTAAGCAATGCAATGTCCGCGAGAAGGTGCTACTTGAACGCGACTTGGACACTAGGGCCAGCAGATCTGAGCGTTCATAGCCTCTGCTAGAATGATTATAGCAAAGCTGTGTCGGCCTAAGGAGAGGTGTCAGATCCGAGTAAAAATAATAAAGTAGGTTTGAATGCTCAAACCTATACACTGAAACACGTACTGGTGGTTTCACCTTGTTTGGTGATGAAACGTTTTCAAACTAAATGCCACGCTCGGTGAGCATTCCAAACGCCCTAATCCCCAACCTGAACAACGAATAACGTCACCACTGTTCCCAACTACCAGAAATGTGCGATTGTATGGAGGCCCTGCGACTAAACTGGCTAAACCGTTATTGAATTTGCCCCTAGTGCATATGCAGAGATGTTGCTTAGCTGTATTCTCGTCAGTAGCTGCCTTTGCGCTGTGAGACACGAAAGTACGGCTAGACCACCAAGGGGCACCCATCATAAAGGCTGTCTGTTTGTCATTATGACATATGTCCCCACGGGCTGTAGTCCGAACACAAAGAGGATTTCTGTCACTAGCTCTCTAAACTTGTAAACACCGCTTGGTATATTACTACTGTTGCACTGGCTGGAGACTTGGACGCTCAAGTTGGTAAACTGGACGTTGGTGAAACTGATGTGGGTGATCCACACTCTTACGATAATTGTCGAACAGACAACGGTGAAAGTTGGTTGCTTCGTGTCAACAGTAATCCTTTCCTAGTAAGTCGTAATCTTCGACGTTCCAGGCGTCAATGCGCCAGTCAGTCGTAGATACAGATTGACCACGTGACAGCCGGCCATCAAGGGCGCGGTTGTTTCTAATGTTGCACATCAATCTGAAGCATCTAAGTGGACTCCGATCGTGTGCGGCTATGTGCCGAGTTAACTCTGCGCTCTGGTGGGAGGCCAGTTCACAGTCAATCGAAAACTGACTTATCTAGACTAGCATTGACCCAAGAGCTCTACACTCATCAGTGCGCAGTTGATTCTGGTCTAAGACCCCACCCACTGGACAGCACGGGCACATCGGGCGTATATACGACATGCAGTTCGTAAGCGTGGTATTACAGCTCGTTCAGTTGTCAACCGCTAGAATTCTGTGCGATCACGCGAACTCTTTGACGTTGTCCGGACTATTCCATCCAGCAGCGATTGTAAATCAGACCACAAAGCTACCTGCCTGGAGCTCCAGAGGCAGCTACGAGATGATTGTGAGATTTGATGGAAACAACGCACTGTCGCGATGGAATAAGCCGTTGCTGCTGGGAACTCTCGGAAGCCTTTTTGTCTCATCTGAGCAGCTGGTAGCAGGAAGGTGTGAACGAGGTAATTCGCGAAGCCAGCGCTGAGTCAATTCGCAACTTGCAGCAATGCCCAGGACGGTGCGCTGGGCACTTTCGATAGCTATTCGACAGATCACTTGTGCTATTGCGTGCGCTTTCGGGCTGGGCGTGTGCTAATCGATCTGCTGACACTTCTCTGCCTTCGATCATAGAAGTCTCACTTGTGACTTAGTACCTGATTCTTCGAAAGACGCCCAACTCAGACGAACTTCATCCTGTCCTTCATATAACTGAAGGTCCAGTCTTAGTGAAAAACCCGTTGGCCAGTAAAGTCGCTCCAAACGACTGGGGCCGGACTGACATCATCCCCATTTTCGAAAAAGCTCTCGCGCTTCACGTACAAGTCACTAAGGGATTAGCCTGATTCCTGTCGCGTCCTAGTTGCATTCAATCATGGCACTTCGTAGGCTGAACGGACCGCGTGAAAAGCATCCGTAAAGAACGAGCTTGGTCTTGCCGTATTCGTGGTTGAACTGATCGCATCTTCTTGCTCCGCCGGATGTTTGAACTCCGCCATTAATAGAGGCCAACAGCTGTTGCCATCTTGGACCTCATAGAGGCCTTTGGTTCAGTTGACAGATTTGCAATCTGAGACCGTCCATCGGTGAACAGTATGCCCGAGGAGTACCGACTTCGCGGATGCATTTTAATACCAGACCTCGGGGCGGACTAGAACTTGCAGTGACGTATGGCCGACTTTCAGCATTTCATGTGCAAAGTGTGAGACTTCGTGCCTGCCCTGACCCTTAGTAGTGAGCTGTTGGAGGTAGTCGAGACGGCTGTGAATTGCATCAACACAGGTGGGATTTCCGACGACATCACGAATCCTACAGCCAAGGTTCGAGTGGCTTGTGGTAATTTATGCCACCCATGGCGCAAGCACGATCTCAGTCTTTCTGTGAAAGTCCAAGTATCTTGTACGGTTGCACAACCTGGTCCATTCATACGGGGGTGTCCATAGTGTCCGATTTTGGCCATCAGCAACTCTGAAACATCAACGGCATGTGGGGAACACTGTTTCAGCAGTGACGAAGTTCGCCGACATGTCTTCGGAATGGAAGTAGCAGCCTGGTGGCCAACGTACGACTTGGGTTCTGGTGTAAAAGCCCTGACGCTGAAGCTTGTAAAAGTAGGGCGTTCCCGGCTTTCAGGTTGAGGTCTGGGGGATTATGGGCTCCTCTGCTTGAGGACTAGACCTCACACGACAAAGTAAAAAGTCAATTATACTCATGTTGCGTATTTCTGCAGACGTAATTTTTGGCCTTCTATATCACTCCTCAAACCAGTCCAGGTTGCAAGCTTGGCAGTTTCGATCCCATAGATCCCAACAGCTGCTGGACCCAAATCTCATTCTGGTACTGCAACATGCAACCGGTAGTTTGTTGGTTAGGCGATCGAAGCTCACAGAGGCTCCCACGGTCGTTAGGTTTTAAACGGAATGCATTTCTGGTGGCTCATATAATAAGTGTAGAATTGGTGTTTGTGAGATGCTCGGACCTAGCCTGATCGCCGAGCGTGAAGATTGGACAGGGGAAAACCTATGGAAATGGAAGTCATTTTTACCTTAAGAAACTCTAGCGAGTTCTTCGAACATCTCTGTACCACTGATCCAAGGGCTTTCACCGGAGCCACTAACGAGACAGACGGTACATTCATCCATAGTAAGTCAAGAAGGTTAGGCCACAGGGGACGAATTTGACCGACCTCCTGCTTCCAGCGTGCTACCGCCAAAGACTTGGTCTAGTTAGTAGACTTGCATGAACAACAGGGAACATTCATCTATGATGTGGTAACTCGATACTTGTTCCTGTAATGGAGAAAGAAGTCAGGTTCTCGCAAAATCTGTAGTCTTGACCCCAGTCATTACTCGGGTTGTGGCTCCCGTTGTAATTCGTCGACCTGATATTGTTCGAAATACAGCCATAGAGAAGGATGTGGTGTTTTGTCCTGGACGAGGGTACGTTGTTGCAATTTTCACTCTTTACCATAGTCTGGATCAAAGTTATGCATACCGCCGGCCAGCAAGTGCTCTATTTCTCGACTATAAAAATGCATTCTACGCTTTCCAAGTTAGTTAGGCGTAAGGGTGTGTCGAACAAGTTTATGAGCATTACTGTCTGCCCACTAGTCCAATGCTTCGGCTCGGGTTAGGTTCTACGGTAAACCGTTTACCAGTTTTGGCACCAAAACTTGTGTTCCTGAAGGCTGCCCGCTTTCACAATGTTTATTTAAGGTTGTCGTAGACGTTATAAAGAAGTTCCGTCTGCGCTAATCGCAAGATGCTGATGTGGGTCTCCCACCTGGTGGTGGTGATCCTGATTGTTCTAACGACAATGTTTTTCGACAGTTTTCAAGCGGCGTATCATCATAGCAACCATGAGTCTGACCAGCAGGTACTATGGCTCGCGCTGCCGCTCACCTCAACGGTGGCGCAGGATATCCTAGAAGAAAACGTTACTACGAAGGTACGCCATTGACTACTGTGTGCTGTCATCTCGGATTGCGTTTTCAGCCAGCGATTTGAGCGATCGCAAGAACCCAAGCCAAGTAGACGACACCTACCAACTTTGCTCAGTAGAGCAATCAAGGTTTTCATACATCGTGACCACGTTGTTGCTTGACCACCACACGGTTCCACCCAACTGTTGGTGTTGTCAGCATATAATTCAGGCACGGTAGACGACCAGATGAAATACGGAGTACATGACCCAACCATCGTGAGCTGTACAGCGTGAGTAGTTGACCAGTTGATCGTGCATCCCGAGCGTTCCGGAACACGCGCCGGCGAACGGCAACATTTCTCACGCGATCAGTCCATTTAGTGTGGGCTAATTGGCAGAGACAGCGATGGTCAAACACAGCAAGTCTGTTGATATTTTTGTTACGCAAAGGCCACGTTTCCGGACCATAGAGTAAAAGAGAGCACACAAAAGCATTATATACCACACCTTTCGGTAACAACCGTACGTCTTTTCGACGCCGCGGATGACGCAGGCAGGGAAAGGCAACTCGTGCCTTTGCTATCCTCGCTGATATTTCATCAGCAATGTTGCAAGCTGACGAGGTAGTGCTACCCAAAATACGAACTACGCACAACCTGGAGTGAATTCCCTGCGATGAAGAAAGTAGGATTGGAAATGCCCCCGCCATCAAGCAGCACTTTGTATTTTGATGGTGCAGCCCGGTCACTCACCTCGTTTAGCATGGTCTGCACGTCTTCGACAGATGGGCTAAGTAAGAATATAATTCGCATACTCCATGTCTGCCAACCTACCTCCACAAAGAAACAAAATCAAGCTCACAGGACACCTCAAACGCAATTTCTAGAGTATCGTCCATGACAAAATTAAACAAGAGAGAATCGGGCAATCTTGACTAACACCGCTAAAAGTGATGAGCGCCCGAGACAGTTGTTCATGAACTCTCACCCTGCTTACAGAGTGGTCATACACTGATCTCAACAGATTCATGTATTTTCCGGGAACTCCCTTGTGAAGAAGGCAGTTCAAGATACCGTTACTAGCAATCGATTCGAATGAGGCTTTTAGGTCTAAAAATCGTTGGTTGCTTATACGAATGCTGATGTTTCAAGATCTGTCGCAAGGCAACAATTTGATCAACGCACTCTCTACCAGATCGGAATCTTGCCTGTTCTTCGCGTATCGGAATTCCTCTGGGCGTTGTGGGCCGTCATAAAATGAGGCCAATGAATAACTTGGACACAACAGACTGATGCCTGTATGATTGTCACGCATACTCCGGACTCCCTCTTTTGTGAACGCTAATTATCGTTAATAGGCACCAATCACGAGGTACCACTTCAGTCTCCCAAATCTTCCGATGGAATTTCGTCAGTTCTCATGTCAACTTCTTCCCATCATCCTTGCAAGGAGAAGAAGGAAGGAGGTCTGGACGGGGAGCGTTTTGGTATTGATATGTTCGCCGAGCATGGCATTTAGGTTGCAAACGTTTCATCACCAAGCGAGGTGACATCATCAGTGCGTGAGTGTTTAGGCGTATAATTTTGAATGTGGCGTCTGGTGAAGTTGGATCGATGCCTGCTCTTATACAGCAGAGTGGGTTGACCTACTGGCCTGAATTCTGGTTGGTCGCTTTTTGTTGTGTTTGGCCTGATTTTGTCGCAATTTAGCTTTGACCTGATGTCCGATTGGTTGTTCCCTGGAGTCCTTGGGCCGGAGTCTGATTGGCTGCTCTCTGTCGTTTGGGCTTGATGACGTTTACGTCTCCTCAAATCCTTGATTCGCATTGGTTCATAGATTTTGTCTAGTTCGATGTGTTTGTTTATTGAACCGGTTGATGAGTACCAAGCTTCGAGAAACTCTCTTGCATGTTTGGTATTTGCTTGAGTAAGGATTTCTGCGGTGTTCAAGTTGAAAGCGTGTCCAGTTTCGTCCTCGTGGGCGGAGATCAGGGAAAACTGATCGTGCCTCTTGATGGCCAGTTCGTGTTCATGTAATCGTGTTGATAATTTCCGTCCGGTTTGGCCGACGTAGTGTTGTCTACAGTCATTGCATTGGATTTTGTAAATGACGTTACTTCTGTCGGCGGGTTTGGATTGTTCTTTTGGTTTTGATAGTATCCTTCGTAATGTTGCTGTTGGCTTGTGCGCTAGGGTGATGCCGTGTGTTCTCAGTAGTCTTGCGGTCATTTCTGATACGGTTTTGATGTATGGTAGTGCAATTCGTTTTGCTGGTGGCTGAGCAGTGTTGGACTCTCTGTTTTTTTGTAATAGACTCCGTCTGATGAAATTTCGTGGGTATCCGTTGCGAAGAAATACTCGGTATAGGTAGTTTTCTTCCTTTCTCCGGAGCTCTGCGGTGCTGCAGTGTGTTTCAGCTCGTTTGAACAGGGTTCGGATGCAGCTCCTTTTATGGCAGACTGGGTGGTTGCTGTGAAAACTAAGGAGTTGGTCCGTGTGTGTTTCTTTCCGATAAACTGAGGTCTCCAGTGTTCCATCAGGTTTGCGGTTGATTAGTACATCTAGGAACGGTAGTTGGTTGTTGGTTTCCATCTCCATCGCACAAGCCAACATCAACATTACGAAGGATACTATCAAAACCAAAAGAACAATCCAAACCCGCCGACAGAAGTAACGTCATTTACAAAATCCAATGCAATGACTGTAGACAACACTACGTCGGCCAAACCGGACGGAAATTATCAACACGATTACATGAACACGAACTCGCCATCAAGAGGCACGATCAGTTTTCCCTGATCTCCGCCCACGAGGACGAAACTGGACACGCTTTCAACTTGAACACCGCAGAAATCCTTACTCAAGCAAATACCAAACATGCAAGAGAGTTTCTCGAAGCTTGGTACTCATCAACCGGTTCAATAAACAAACACATCGAACTAGACAAAATCTATGAACCAATGCGAATCAAGGATTTGAGGAGACGTAAACGTCATCAAGCCCAAACGACAGAGAGCAGCCAATCAGACTCCGGCCCAAGGACTCCAGGGAACAACCAATCGGACATCAGGCCAAAGCCAAATTGCGACAAAATCAACCAATAACAGGTCAGGCCAAACACGACAAAAAAGCGACCAACCAGAATTCAGACCAGTAGGTCAACCCACTCTGCTGTATAAGAGCAGGCATCGATCCAACTTCGCCAGACGCCACATTCAAAATTATACGCCTAAACACTCACGCACTGATGATGTCACCTCGCTTGGTGATGAAACGTTTGCAACCTAAATGCCATGCTCGGCGAACATATCAATACCAAAACCATCAACCCGAGCTACAAACAACACCACCACTATTCCCAACCATCAGAAACGCGGAGCGTTGTTACGCTCCAATAACTTGAGCTCCAGGGTCACTTCTGCTACCATCGGAGGACCGTCTGGAACACACTAATTGACCATTCGGGTCTCGTCACCCGCACGGTCTGGTTGGGGTCAGCGGAACTGCTATTCAAAACGTTCAGCACACTTATCAAGTCGGCGCGATTCACAGGTGATAAGTGAACCATCTTCATCGTATATAACCTCAATTTTACCAACCTGACGACCAGTACAACCACGGATCAGGGAGAAAGCTTTCTGTTGTTCCCAGATAAAAAGGCTTTTTCCATCTACCTCGACTGTTTGACAAGGTGGTGCTCACGGTTTTTGCGTAAACTTTCAGTCAGCTTTCGTTTAAGTTCTGGACGGTCGTCATCTTAGTCAGAACGAGTTGGAATCGAGCGACGCTCGTTCATGAGGTTTATTGAGGTGACGGAAACCCAACATTGTCGTAACTGCACAGCTTTTCCGGGACACCTCTTCATAACGTGCTTTCATAGCTGCGGCGATTTGTTTCCAACGTTCTTTAGGATTCCTCACTTGACTCGAACTGTGCAACTTGTTCATCGATGCCTCCTGGTATGCGTTCTTCACACTCTTCCTCACAGCAAGTGACAAAACAAAGCGGGCATGCACAACAGCATGGTTTGAGTCCAGGTGGTTGCTCCAAAATGCCCCACATTCTTCAACAAAATGACGCCACTTGAGAAGCAAACGGAGGTTTCCATGTAACGCAGTGCCTGTGTTGAAATGCAGTGCTCGAAGTATAGAGACCGTGTTTACCCATTTTCAGTACATTGTGCTCCGTCACCAAACTTCCCAGCCGCTTTTCCTCAGGAGAAGGGCGACCAGGCGGAGCATTCAGAGTGCCTGCTAGTATGATGATGTCACACCGTTTAGTTTGCCTCAGAAGGTCAACGAGAGCGTCATAGGATGCATCCTTGCTAGCGTCCGAACAACTGTCCGTTGTGACGTACTGCGATATAATGAATACACAACAGTGGATGTACTCAAAGCTCTATCGGGCTTTTGGATGATACCAGATGTTTTTCGACTGTATTGGATAATACGCTGACGGTCACAGTCAACCGTTTGGTGATCAGAGTACTCTTTGTTTGAGGTTAGGTTTTCTAACCTCCTTCCTGATACGGAAGACAGCAGTGCCGCAACTACGAAAATGGTTCTGCTGTATGCCCATATGATCGTGTCTCACAACCTAAGCGCTGCTACGCGGTCAGCAGTGCGACATACAACCCTATGAGTAGCTGCTTTTCGTCTGACTGCTCCCCTTTGGTCTGTCTGACAAGGTTGTACCTGGAAGGACCAGAGTCCAAGTCAGCATAGCCCTCTGGATCAAATCGGCACACGCTCGACTACCACGGCAAGGCAGCAATATAGGTCAAGCAGCAGAGGCAATGCTAGACTCTGCTTAGTCCGCTGCTATCTATTTCAAAATGTCCTTTACATCCCTGAATTGCCAAATGCTTCCCCAAGACTATTGTGAGTATATGGATTTATTTTTGGATGATATTGTGGAAGTTTTTGACTGGCTTGTCTATTTAGGAAATTGTATTAGCATCAACGAACGTGTGAGGAAAAAATTAGATTCTTTTACCTCCAGGGTTATGGCGGTGTTCACCAGTATGGTACGTCTCTTGCTACAGAATGGCGTCTACCTCGGGCTCAGGTTTCGCATATATAAGGTGACCCTGAGATGGTCGCTCAACGCTGTGAACGCGAACTGTCTTGAGGCACTTGTCCATCGATATCTGCGTTCGTGTGCCCGTATTGGGTAGCATCAACGCATGATCAACTTGGAGCGGATATTTGGTGGTTGGTACTAGACAAGTTCCTCTTATCAGTCTTGGGATGTGTATGGACTCGGTTGATTGTGCTATGTTCTAAGGATACCAATCAGTCGTCGGCCACCCTGAGCAGTTTTTACCGGGGTGGCGACCGATTGGCGTAAGGTGCAAGGTGGATAGATGGTAACTTGACGTGGTGAAATGAGGTCGTTCACCAAAGGGTCGGGCAGGTAGAGTACTTAGGTCGGGCTCGTCTCCCAGATTGGGACCCTGACGACTCCGAGTCGGTGACTAGAGACTTTAGATGAGATGGTGGCTAATCTGGTTAAGTGACGAATCTTGCCGTTGTTTGATTGGGTTATCCTTGAAGTATGTACGCTTCGTGACGCGGGGCAGTGAGAACCGTGACAAAGCCGTCTTGTTGCTGACGTCTTACTCTTAATCATATCTCGGTTATCTGTTTTGCTATGTAGGCACCTGTATGTTAAGTGTTTGAGTATAGGTATAAATGTTACTAATAGTTTGACCCCTCCTCTTCTGTCTTATTATCTTACGAAAGACTTGCTTCTTTCTTCATGGTTCAGTCAAACATCAGAACGAGTCACTGTTGTATTTCTTTCTTTGATGCTGATGAGGACCGTGATGATGGAGTGCGGGAACTCAGTCAGCACGCCTGTAAACTGGCCAGTACAAAAACCCCACGTTGAGTACAAGGGTGGAACTGGTTAGGAAGAGCACGCCTATGGATTATGCGTAGTGTCTGGAAGCAGCATTGTTCATAGATAAAGTTTGTTGCCGTCGATGTAGTTTATTTGATTGTTTTGTAGGCAGTGCTGTTGGCTTCGAGATGCCTGTGGCTTAGACAGAGATGTTCAACTTTCCTCCATCAAGCTCACACGATTAATGTAGTTTGCACTGACAGAGTGCTAGTTGTGATGCAAGGTACCAAAGGAACTGGGGAGATCGTTTATTGTTTACTGATTATCGACTAAGAGTGATAGTGCCACGAATGCGTTGAAGCTGGACTTATTTCTGTGTAGTGCCAACGCAGTATTGCCAACGTTTGACCTCGAAGAGCCCAATGCTAGCTGAGATGCGCCATGGCAACTACAGCACCTTTCTATCTGGGGTGGCGGGACTGACCTTGGAGTTCGTTCTGGATGTTGTTTATGCTAACTGGAAATCGATGCTGGGTGCGTTGACCTGTCCACGAAGTCGGCATTTCTAGATACTGCACTTCATGTGGGAAAAATCTGTCGATAACTGACTTACAAGTAAGCGTCAGTGATTTGGGCCTAGCGATCTATGGATCTGCAATGTTTATAGTGGTGATCATGCCTGCTCGAGGTGGCTAGTAAAACGAGTCTGCAGATATATCAATCTTTAGGTACATGGCCATTTGTTCGTTCTGTGCTCATCACCAGCATTTTGGTGAGACCTGAGGCTTAGATGAAACGGTACGGCCACGCTGGCTGCTGGATTCCATGTTGTATTAGGCTAGACTGGCGGAAGTCGGTGATTGGATTAAACAATCAATCCAGTAATAGTAACACTGTCGGGTGGGTTACTTACTGGCAATCGGAAATTGAAGAGATCTCAGTGGCAATTTTGATGAAGTTGAGGGGTACGAAAACCTCTGGGTCGCAAATCAGTCAAATTTATCCCCCGTTACGCCTTACTTTTTTCGAACTTCGTTCTGTCCCGCTACATTGTTACGATGCTCGACCTGTTTCGAGGGAATGATGTTCACCGGTTGGCCATCTTTGATAGTCACTGGTTGTGTGCGTTCCTTTATGATGGTATCACCATGTAAACTACGAGGTAATCGGGCAACGGATATCCAGGGATGGTTATCTGAACATCTCATCTAACGCATTTTCATTTGGTCCATTTTATTGGCTTGGCATAAGTGGGAAGTCAGTAGCGCAAGGGCAAACCGCCGATATAAACGATTACTTGTTATCTCCTCCTCCTCCTCTCACTGCTACTAGTCTAATCCCAACCACACCTCCGCATTTGTTTGATTAACTAACAACCCCATTTCTGTGCATTATCCTGCAAAACTTGTATTGAATTGTTGGCGTTTCGGAGACGCGTTTGTCAGTTTAACTCTGCTTTGTAATAATGTTCGACTACTTAGTGAATAACATGGAAGTATCTTGTAACCTGAGTTCCGTCCCTGATCCATGGTATTCGTTTTATTATCTCCTGTTCTGCAGTATGTATGTGACATCTAAATGGATTGTTCGAACGTTTTTAGGGATCTCATAGTTTCTGTTATACGTTTGACGCTGTTTATCAGATGGCTAAAAGTTCACTTGAAGTATGTGTGGTGGTGTGCTTTTAGACATCCCACTCGGTTGCATAAACGTCAACTCATACTAGGCATTGCCATAGGTTCCCCGTTGTCACATATCTAAGGATCAAAACACACATTAGTGTTTGGTGAGAGTTGGACTCAGAAACGTCACTCCCATGCTCTCAGCTTCTTTTTATGAACTTTATCGATAACACAACTCTTGCCTATCGAACTCTACCTGTCCTCTATGGTAGCAGGGTACGATGTCTTCAGCAGCATTCTCATGATAATAACAAACTGTAATACGAAGTGTACCTTTGTTCGGCAGTAGTGTTAATCACTCTTGAGGAAGAATAGAAGATGATATGTCTGATGTGCGTAACTGCGTAACTGGGTTTTGAAACGTCGATATCACTAAGTTCTCACTAGCTGTTCATCTTTTTTTTAACATGGTATTGACGACTGCATAACTTCTAACGTGTACATGATTGTTCATTATTTCTCAGACTAAATTTCCTAATTGATTTTCCATTCAGACACAGCTTAGGTAAACATTTTCATAATGACGCCGATTCCACCATTGCTATGAAAGAACCGACACACGAGTGCGTAATATCTTGAAAAATGAGAGGAATGCTCGTGTTACAAAGTCCAACGAAGTACCCCTAAATTAATGTTTAATTGTTCATATCTATAGCAACTTAACAAACTACAAGACATTTATATTATTCGACTCCGCCTCGGTACTTTTTATCCTTGATTAATGCAGTTTACGTGTGACCCGATCATGTCGTTTCTATCTAAACATTCTCTTACGTTCTTTCATCTTTTAACTAGCCTGGATTCGTTTTATTTCCCAACTTTGTGCTACCACATAGTCAGGTCATGTCTCTTACCGTCAACTGTAACTTTGAAAGCGCCTCACTATGAAAGCGAATTGGTCTTTTTTTGAATCTCAAAGCGTAAACATCCGTGTTTTTTTCTATTTTTCACAGCTCTGCATTCTCTGAAAACTATCTCAGTAACATGTCAAACTCCGGTCTTACAGGTGAGTACTATTTTCTTTTCATCATCCTACCTCCTTCAGTGTGTTCGCAGATTTGCTTTACCCAATCCTACTCCTGGTGCCAAAAAAGCTTACGTCAGAGATAAGCCGCATATGAATATTGGAACCATCGGTCATGTTGACCACGGAAAGACTACTCTTACGGCTGCAATCACAAAAAGTTAGCTATCGTACTACACTATTCTTATTAGTTTTATAGTTCTTTCTGAAAAGAAACGCACCATTTACCGTAGCTATGAAGAGATAGACGCCGCTCCGGAGGAGAAAAAGCGTGGTATTACGATCAACGCAGCGGTTGTAGATTATTCTACCGACAATCGACATTACGCTCACACCGATTGCCCCGGTCACGCAGACTATGTGAAGAATATGATTACCGGTGCTAATCAGATGGAATGCGCCATTCTGGTAGTTGCCGCAACGGATGGTACCATGCCTCAAACGAGAGAGCACCTTCTATTGGCTAAGCAAATCGGTATCGACAAACTGGTTGTTTTTATCAATAAAGCTGATGCTGCCGACCCGGAAATGCTAGAACTGGTTGAGCTTGAAGTGCGTGATACATTGAAGCAGTATGGTTTTGATGGTGACAACACCCCCGTTGTGAATGGATCAGCACTTTGCGCCCTTGAAGTACGTGCTCACTTTTGACTGGCTTGACTTCACTTTTATTGGTAGGATCGGGACCCTCAATTGGGCCGTGAAAAAATTCTTGAGTTACTCGATGTGATCGACGGAGTCCCTTTACCGAAGCGAGAAAAGGATAAACCGTTCCTGTTGCCCGTGGAGCAAGTCTTTTCCATCACTGGTCGTGGTACTGTAGTCACAGGGCGAATTGAAAGAGGCACAATTAGTATGCAAGCACCCGTTGAAATTTTGGGATATAATCAATCTATGAAGTCTACTGTGACAGGTGGTTATGGTTACTTTCTGATCTTGTAGTGTACGAGCTTGCCACACACTGATGTGATTAACCGTACGTTTTGCAACACTGTAGTCGCTGTGTCACGTACAACATATCGACCGTGGAAACAGATATTTGATGGCACATCTTAATCTCATTCTCCAATTTTTTTCTCTGATCTATATCCTTACTTTGGTCTGCCCTGGCTTGCAGATAACATTTTTTTTGCCTCGATCGTCCTAAAAACTAAAAGTTTTATCTAATCATATGTGTGAGTACTTCTAACCAATAATATTCCGGGGTTTTGAGGAAACTACCCAACTGGCCATTGATTGCCATCGTTTCCTTAAAAGGAATGTCTCATCTGGATGAGACCTCTGGTCGCTAGCACAATGCTCCTCTGTTTTGCTACCTAGCCAGTTATTTCAGTTTCAGGAATTCCTGCTAGGATCGAATATCTATAAAAAAACATACGCACATCTGCTAAAGTATATATTGAGTAGTAATCCTCCGAATCTAGGGCTATTCTCAGGCAAAATATGGTCTGTACTCTTTGTTATACTGTGCTCCTTGTGTAGTACCAGATAAGAGGGCACTTGTTGCTGTTTGACAACTTTCAATCGGCACAAGTAATGTTAGACGCTATTTCGCGTTCTGCTAAATACTTCGGAATGCGCTTTGCAGCCTCAAAATGCAAAGTGCTTCTGCAGGATTGCTGTGACCACGTCGATTTGATGTTGGATAATGTAGTCATGGAGGTTGTTGACCGGTTTGTATACCTGGGAAGCTGCATCAGCA
>QNGE01002570.1:39873-82917 GCA_008508345.1 Paragonimus westermani
TATGCGGACGACATTGTCTTACTTAGCCCCTCTGCCGAAGACATGCAGACCATGCTGAACAAGGTGAGTGACCGGGCTGGTTTGTATGGAATGTGCTTCGCACCTTCAAATTGCAAAGTACCGCTCCAAGACTGGGACATTTCCACCCCTACTTCATTGCAGGTAATCTGCTTGAGACTGTGGACAGTTTCACATACTTGGGTAGCACTATCTCGTCAGCCTGTAATATTGCTGATGAGATATCAGCGAGGATAGCAAAGGCACGAGTTGCGTTTGCCAAACTGCGTCATCTGCAGCACCGAAAACACGTTCGGTTTTCGCTGCAAGAAAGGGTATATAACGCCTTTGTGCGTTCCATTCTACTGTATTGTTCGGAAACGTGGCCTGTTCACAAGGAAGATATCAACAGGCTTGCTGTGTCTGACCATCGTTGTCTCCGCCAATTGGCCCACATCAAGTGGGCTGATCACGTGAGCAATGTGACAGTTCTCCGGCGCGTATTCCGGAACGCTCGGGATGAGCGATCAATTGGTCAACTAATTACGTTGCACAGCTTACGATGGTTGTGTCACGTGCTCCGTATACCAGCTGGGCGTTAACCGCACCGGACATTATATACTGAGGCCACCAACAGTTGGGTGAACCGCGTGGTCACGAAATCTGAAGACCTTGACTGCTCCATTGAGCAAAGTGGGCAGGTATCGCCTGCTTGCATGGGGTCCTCGTGATCACTCAAACCGCTGGTTAGATACGCTATCCAAGATGGCGGTGTGTCGCAGTCAATGGCATACCTCTATCCATACCATTTCTAGTTCTTCCGCTTAGTCGTCTTTGGTATTTGTTGACCTTCTTAGTAACGCTTCCATCCAGGATATTCAACGTCACTGTTGTGGTGAGCGGCGGCCCGAGCCACAGTATCTTTTGATCAGGCGCATGGCTGCTATGGTGATGATGATGATTGTTTGTTTGCTAACAGCGACACTGGAGGTCGTACACCTAGTCTAAGTTACTCTAATGGCTATGCAGCTTGGATTCTCAGGACTACACCACGGATGTCTCCGTGGGCTTTCCTCTTAAAGTCGTCTACTGATGACATTGTTTCTACAAATTCGGGCAGGGTTTTACAGAATTGATGCAACCTAATACTGAAATTATGGTCACATTTCGGGTGACAAATTTAGTTTTGCCTTGTCAACAAGTAACCTCAAGGGCAGTGATTCATGCTAGGCGTAAGGATGTTTCAGGTGGTGTTACGTTTGTTGTAACATCGTATAGGTGTAGCGAAGATCGCCTGTGGTATATCATTATGTAAAAGGAACATTGACTCGGGTTGAGCACTTTTCCGAGCGATAGTAAGTGAACCATTGAGACACGCTTTGCTACCCTACTTTATGCTATCCCAGTCAGTTTGGTACCTCTCGTTTGGTGCATCCGCCGTATTTGGACATTTAATTCAAACTGAGGACCCATGGGTGGGTTGAACGTCCAAAGAAGCTCTCTAACCAATTTTGAGCTACGTCATCATGTTTTATTCGGCGTCGGCGTCAAATTTCCTGTGTATCCAATTTCACGAACATGTTATTTCAACTGAGTATTCATGAGAAACGAAATATTCTGCACAATTTTCACTCCTTTTTACGTCATATCGTCTTAGCACGTTCTGGGGTAGAAATCTAGGAAGGTACAACTCATGTTTTTTTCCAGAATCACACCACTTATATTCAGATCACCCGTGAAGATGTAACCCGTTTTGAGGTGTTTTACAATGATTGGACCACACTGGTATTAGACAGAGGGTTGCACTAGGGAATGCGAAATGTGTGTCACATTATGATATCAAGTTTCTTAAACAAAAGGGATTATGGTGTCTAATAGTCAGACATTCAACAAGGTGTGAAATAACTTTCCAGAGGAGTTTCAAAGGTGACTTCCAGAACTTAGACCGTGTGTTCCGCTTGGATTAGATTGTTGGCTATGGATAGTTCTGACGTTATCCCCTCAGTTTCTTTATGGATTTCTAGCACTCCCAATTGTCTCTGATTATTTTGCATCTCATTTGGATCTCGTGAGATCGTTTGAGGAACCAAAGTCGGCAAACCAGTGCTATTTTGATTAGTACTAAGCCGTAGTGGTTCTATAAATTGAGTACCAGTCACAATTGACAACGGTCTCTACATTCATATAGACTTCCCGAGCCATCCCCCGTCGAAAAAGAATGGTAGACTCGAGTTTCACTCTTGTTGGAGCTAGCCAACAGTGCGTATCCTTGCCACGCCCGGGACTTGAATTCTGGCCGCGCTTTCGTGAGGCAATTTATATCAACTAAATTCCCTATTACTTATCAGTAGTCTAAACATTGGATTAAATTATTTCCGTCACTTAAACGTGGAAAGTATCCGTGAGGTTATCGATTGGATTTGTACTCTTATATATACTTTATGCTGTTAGCCGGTTATAGATTTCTCTTACTGAGTCCATACTATAGTTATATATGCATCTCGTTTACTCTCTTCAGTCGCGAACGTAGAACACTATAATATATAGGACATTCGGTTAGCAACACAATAAAAAGCATTCAACGATTGGGTTTACGTGAAACAAGGACTCGTCAGTTCCAGGGCAGACAAACTGCGTGAGTCAACAGTTTGTGCACGCACAGAGCCGCACAGTGAGTATTGATCAAAATCACCTCGGAGAAAGCGAGCGACGTGGGGTTCCCATTACATAACAGAACTTGTTGACCCGGCCAACTCGTTTCAAGTTCTGTTACGTAATCAGAACCCCAACTTGCTCGCTTTCTCCGAGGCGATTTTGATCAATACTCACTGTCCGGATCTGTATGTGCACAAACTGTTGAATCACGCAGTTTGTCTGCCCTGGAACTGACGAGTCTTTGTTTCACGTAAACCCAATCTTCAGGCGGGTACAATTATATGAGGGATTAGTAGAGTTAAATCGATATATCGATCAGACTTATTACAGAGAAACGAGGTCACTGGCCAGTCAGTTGGCGATGGCTTGATTGGTCGGTTACGTCACGCTTGTCCACTGGTTTGACCGCGCTGGTTGGTCATCGATCCGATGGATTTTTGGCCATGGTAGGTGCAGCGTCTGAACAAACCGTTTTTGATGACATAATATCGAGTCAATCAGCCTGATTCCGATCGCCTCGGCAGTACAAAGTGTTCTAATTCGGACAGCTTTTGATCGGTTGCCTGGCACGCGATATACCACTTTGAAAGCTTTGTCAGTTTTCACCTGGTGCCCGCTTTCAACCGGATAAGTGAGAATAGCGCTATTGACCGATCGTGCTTCCCCGTGTCCCAGCCATCGTGGATGGTGTTCCCGGATTCGTTTCGAAAGGTGTCTTGACGTTCGATCAATATAACCTGCTCCACAGGAACAAGTGAATGAGTAGATACACACAGATGAGGTCTGAACTGTCAGTCTATCTTTGTTATAAAACCTGAGAATGTGATGGGCTACCGAAAGTTCACAAACCTGGTGTACCGGTTCGTCCACTCCTGGCCGATATATCCACGGGAAAGCTTGAACGCACCGCGCTTCAATCCACCATCAGCCGTTTCAGTCAATACCACCGATACGTGGACGATATATTTATCGTAGCCACTTTGGATACTAATATAAACACGGTACTTGACACATTCAATCGTGCTCACCAGTCACTTAAGTTTACACTTGAGGAGGAGACCGAGAACAATATATCTTTTCTAGATGTTCGTATGCATCGACGAATAGATGGGACTATTCAGCGAAGGGTTCATCGCAAGAGTACATGGATAGGTCAGTACACAAACTTTCACAGTTTTGTACCCCTAAAACAGAAGAGGAATCTGGTGCGCTGTCTGACTGATAGAGCATACAAAATTTGTTCAGCGGGTACGCTAGAAAACGAACTTGAATTCATAAAGAACGTACTTCATGATAACGGCTATCCGGAACGGTTTCTCGCCAGAAACACGGTCAGAATATCATCTAAGCCTGAAGTGCATGAAGTAAGAAAGAAACCCGTGTTCACTCAAGTGCCGTTCAAAGGTGATAGTGCCGCAGAATGGCTGACAAAGGCTCAACCAGACAATCAACAGGACCTATGCCACTGCTGAGCTCCGTATTCAATTCTCCACATCCCCCATTCTCAGGTTTTATAACAAAGATAGACTGACAGTTCAGACCTCATCTGTGTGTATCTACTCATTCACTTGTTCCTGTGGAGCAGGTTATATTGATGGAACGTCAAGACACCTTTCGAAACGAATCCGGGAACACCATCCACGATGGCTGGGACACGGGGAAGCACGATCGGTCAATAGCGCTATTCTCACTTATCCGGTTGAAAGCGGGCACCAGGTGAAAACTGACAAAGCTTTCAAAGTGGTATATCGCGTGCCAGGCAACCGATCAAAAGCTGTCCGAATTAGAACACTTTGTACTGCCGAGGCGATCGGAATCAGGCTGATTGACTCGATATTATGTCATCAAAAACGGTTTGTTCAGACGCTGCACCTACCATGGCCAAAAATCCATCGGATCGATGACCAACCAGCGCGGTCAAACCAGTGGACAAGCGTGACGTAACCGACCAATCAAGCCATCGCCAACTGACTGGCCAGTGACCTCGTTTCTCTGTAATAAGTCTGATCGATATATCGATTTAACTCTACTAATCCCTCATATAATTGTACCGGCCTGAAGATGAATTATCGAAGACATTATCGTAATGGGCATATTTGAAACGTAAACCTAATCGTTGAATGCTTTTTATTGTGTTGCTAACCGAATGTCCTATATATTTTAATGTTTTACGTTCGCGACTGAAGAGACTAAACGAAATGTTAACATCTCGCGACGTATTTCTTCTATTGCGATTGGTGAACTGGATCAAGGGAACTCAGTGTTTTAAATATATGCATCTGTCTAAACAATGAGTTGTCGCGCTGTATCATATTGATGCGTGCAGCTTTATAGTTTCACGATCTGGCAATTGTAAGGTGTTTGTCACAGTTGTGTAGTAGGCACTCAGAAACCGGAGTTTCAAATAAATTTTCTTCGTGGCTGCCGTCTTTTTCCGAACTTTTGGTCTACCCGTTTGGTTGTGAAGTACTTGTCAGTTTGCCTAATTCTATTGATAGATTCTCTTCTGGGCATAAACTTCATCTGTGCAAAAAAATTTCCTGACAGAAAGTTTTCAATATACCTGTACTACTGTGTTCATCCAATTTTCCCATATGCAGGTCTCCTCATTCTGTGTGACATATAGTTAAGTGAAACCTCCAGGAACTGAAACGAAGCATTTTGCTGTTCGTCTCTTATTGGCTTTCAATTATGATGTGTTTACTTCACATTCAAAAATGCTTTCTTAGCATTCATTGAGCTGTTACAAAGACCAGGACTTCAGACACCTCGTGATATGTCGGCTGAAGACTTTTTACTAACCCTTTTAATCAATCGTCTATCCAAATGGAATAAATTGGAGAAAGTCTCGTCACTCTACCGCACACCTTATCGACAACCATGCCCCCAATGTCCAACGCTTTTATGTGCGCCTTGCAGTCTCCTTTTCAAACTGAGTTACTTACGTTGTTTGCCTCTCTGAACCTGATCTGAGGAAACTCCGCAGTTAGTATTGACCAATAAAAGTCATTAGGAACTGTTCACATGTAGTTTTCAAATTTTTCTTTTATAGGCGTACCCCTGTTCTTCACTTTTTTTCGTCTGATCCATCCAGTGGTTGGCTCCATATGTTGTCATTCGTGGGCAAACACTTGGTACATTAGTGTTAACCGTCAGCTGATGTTCTGTTTAATTAATATTTATTAATACGAATCGCCATGTTACACTACACCCTATCTGTACCACGATCCTTAGTTACCTTCTTCGAAATATCACTGAGGTAATAGTCAGAAAGGCGTATATGCTGTTTGTAACTCTGTTTGTTGTCATGGGCTGATGCACATGCAGACTCGCGGGAGCTATAACGAACATATCGACACTTGACTATATGCTCGTGCTCACCTGATTGATTTGGAAGGAGCCTTCTGGTGGCGAACCTTTGTTGTGTGCTCTTGGGACCTCTTTGGATCAGCATGCTTTGATCTTTGCTCACTCCGTTTTTTTGGGTTCATGATTGTTTTTAGATCTATATGTTGTCCAAGAAAGAAGGTGGTCGTGCCAAACCTTTTTTAAATAAATATCAACTTCAAGTGTTCAGCAAGTCTTGGGATTGTCCAGCCTTTCTGTTGTTACCAGAGAACAAGGAAATGGTTATGCCCGGTGAGGATACGACGGTCGAACTAGACTTTCAGAAAAAAATGGTATGTTTTCCTCCATTTTTACTCCTGAAAGTTAGTTTAGCGAAAGTGATGAGGTTTTTGTCTATTCATGCTGACGCAATCATTGTATCCCACAATCTTCTGCAGTAATTGATTGAAGTATAATTCTGTGAGTCGCCACAATTAACCCCACCTTGTTAACGTGAGCTGTTCACAGCTTCAAGACTGCTGCTTCAACTAAATTCCACTTCTTATTGGGCCGAGCTCCCCACTTTGATAAGCCTCCTTCTACCTGGTAATAGCGACCAACCTTTTTCCGTCACAAAAAATATTTTAATGCATTTAACTGATCGTAAGTTGACTTTACTATACATTGTTAACCTCGCCAACGATGTAAAAATGTAGCAATATCGTTTAGTGAATGTTCGACTTTCGAGGTTGTTTAATATTCAGAGCTGACAACCACATCCCTAAATCGCTTCAGCGCATTGTCTGCTAGATTTGCTGTTGTGGTTAGTTTTGATTGTTTACCACCCAGATGAAGTATCGCCCACCACTTTGAAGAATATTGTCATAACCATGACTTGCCCGCCAGTGGAATACAAACTTTGGTGGAATTCCTCGTAGTTTATGGGTTTGACATTGGTTTGTACTAGTGGCAATACGTTATGTGGTCGTGTTCTCAGTGCGAAGTTGTTTAGCGTCAATCGTTCTCTCCCAACATTCACACCGAGCCCAAGCGACCCCAGCTAGTCTTGCTTCAAAGTTTCTGTTTATTTCCGGAAAAAATCCGCAAACCACTATATGGTTATTCGTCTGACAGGTGCTAGTCATAGAATCGCCTTGTCACACATCGAATCACGTGACACACGCGTTACCCCCTCAGCTTCGGTTTAACGGTCTGTTACATATCTTACTGCATCCGATCGTTGGAATTCTATCTATTATTGGTGCATATCGAGCGTGACCTGCCAATCGAGTTCCTTTGTTCAGTGCGTAAGTTTGCACACTGAAATGGCTATTCCATGTACTAAAGATGCCAACTAGTTGCCTACCACGGCAAGCAGTTTTTTCACAGGTGGCCGCCAACTGGCGTAGGGTTCATGGTGGTTAGATGGTAGCTTGACGCGGTGAAATAAGGTCGTTCACCAAAGGATCGTGCAGGCAGAGTCGATGAGTCGGGCTCGTCTCCTAGACTGGGCCCCTGACGACTCCGAGCCATGTAGTTAGAGACTTTAGGGTGAGCTGATGGCTAAGCTGATTGGTTGACCTGAATGTTGCCGTTTTTTGGTTGGGGTATTTGTGACGTGTGTACACTTACTGACGCGGGGCAGTGTGAACCATGAGGCCGTTTTGCTGATGATACTTTGCGCTTACTTATGAAATGCTGGTGCTTACCTTCTCACTCAGTGCCACATCGTACGGTTGCAATAAGGCATGTTCAGCAACTCTGGTCCCATCACTGCCGTAATAGTCCAGGTCCAGGCGCATTTGAGGAACAATACTGTATGGACGCGCACACCGAACCGAAATCGTTATTATGTGACTAAAACATCAATTGGCATGAATTACTTGAACAGTACGTATCACGTACCTTATAAACATGAAGACCTCTTGGTTGTTCATTGAGAGTGTCATCGGTTGCCACTGATGTGATGGGTTCGATCCCCAGTTTCCATGACGGTTTCTGCTTACGTTTGAGAAACGTTTTAGTGTCTAGCGTACATGTGATCCCGTATAGCTTCGGACGGCACCTTGTGACCTGGAACATAACTAAAAGTAGGTGCATCATTTCAGTTTACAGCGGCCCCTGAACTATCGTTGGACAGTCATGCTGTCGGAATGACCAAATCCCCAACATTGCTCAACAGTTCAACGTGTATTACATCGTCCCCAGTGCACGTTATGACGATAGCCAAAGTTTGAGGATGTCATATGTGCATAATTGTGCAGTTGGAACTCCGGTGTCTTCCCATTGTTACTTTTCGTTTCCAAAGTTGTTTCAGAATAACGAACTGTACCCTACGGCTTCGTGCTAACAGCTCACAATTGCAATAAGTTGTGTTAAGTACTTAGTAGTCATTATCCAAATGACTTGGCCGTCTTTGTGCAATGTGGTTGCATGCAAGCGGTAGGTTCATTCGTTACCTGGAGCCTTGTGTTGGTTAAAAAGTCGATGGAGTTGGCTTTTCGAATCTGCTCCCATAACCGTGCATGCTGCCTTGTGGAAACACTTCTTAGACGCAGCACTGCGTCATAGTCACTTGTGCACTTTCATTGTCTACTTTCTCGGAAATGTTATTGTTCCCTCTTTATACCTCCTTGCCTATCGCTGTCAGGATCGTAAAAACGTATGTGTTGAATTAGAATTGTAACAGCCGTGAGAATCCATTCAGTTGCTGTAAACACCACGGTTACTGGTGTTTGTCGCTGACCACCCTCAGCGATCAGCAGTGGCCTCGTTAGGACTCTAAGCGAATGTATTACTTACGGGGATTCCTCAAGGCCAAGGTAACTTTCTCCCAAATTTGATTAGATTGAGGACAGTACGTCATTCCCCTTTTGCCGAAATTCCGGTGCCCATAGCTGCGATTGAATTGACGTTTCATCTTCATATCTGGTACTATCGGCAGTGAATAAAAATTGTGTAGAATATCGACTAGGTTGTTCGACTAGACGGACATGATGTGCTAATGCGTGTCTGTGAGTGAGACACGTGGAGGCCATCTTTAATGAGTGACGACTGAATGCTCCAGATTCTTATCGTGGCCAGCTAATAGTCACTTAGGAGTTCTTTGAGTTTTTGATCTTCATACCCTCCAGATTGCCTGTTTCCAGACAAACTGAGTGTCGAAAATCGTTCGGGATAGAGGATAAGCAGAACAGGAAATATTTTCTCTCTTGCTCCAACATACGCTCTCGACTATTTGATTGTAGGTTCAGTAAATTTGATCACTGGACTGCCTGCGTTCGATCGCTCGCATCAGATGAGACCAACGGAGATTAGAAGGTGGATATCTGGCATCGAGTGATATAGCCGACCGGCCTGAGCTGGAAGTGGAAAGCTCGTGACATGGTATGGAGTTGAAAGTCTGTTTACACTCAAACTGAAGGTGGTATAACATACAAGCGTATGCCTGTGTATAGACTTTGATCGACCTTGAACATTCCTACCGTAAAAGCAGAAGTGGAATAAACCAATCAGAAGACAAACGAGAAAAGCGCGCCATACTTGATTTTCGAAGCGTTATGGCACAAAAATACTGTTCATAATCCCTAAGTATTTTTTAAATAAATCTCAAAAAGTGAACCGCTTTGGGGGAAGGCAGGCTCTTCTCCATGGTTTTTATTTAACTGGGTTGTCCGTGAAGTAAGTGTGGTGACAGTGAAGGTTGCATTGTAGCTGCTGATGATACTTTACAACCCGATTGTTCCTTTACAAAGTGTGGGCACCGTTGGTGTTGGATGTTTAAGTGTAGTCATCGGACATCATTGCTTTCTTTCGTTTCTGGGTAACGGTTATATATAAGTTGAATCTCGACGTGAACCATTGATGCTCTGCTGTCTATGGCCCTGATGGTAGTGACGGTAGTGCTGAACGAACTAATGGATTATGTTATACTCAGGACAGTATGCGATCATTCTCAAGCAACAAGAGCAGTAAACGTTTTTTGGACTGACCGGAGCAATCCGTTTTGCAGCTTTTGCCTGTTGGGGTTCTGACTTTTTATCATGGATGTAGCTATGCGACACTAAAAGTTATCGTGGATGACTGCTGCGTTTTTTTTCTCGCAGCGTTCGGCCATCATTTTCCTAACCCGCAATCTTGTAATAGGTCATTGATTTCGGTATTACTGGACTGGTTTCAGGTCGATGCTTAAATCCAATGAGATTTCGAAATCACGAGTTCTTTTGGGACTTTTTAGGAGATTAGTAGTTGGGTGTCACCAAAACATCCCTCTCCTTATCACTGAACGATTTACAAATTAACTCATAACACGTCTGTTAATCTATTTTCCGTTGACTGATATACTGGAGTTGTGTTATCACACTGATATGCATTCGCCGGTTCTGGGTGGTTATGCGGTTGCGACTCCCACTTACACCTGTAGTCACGAGCTATGGTGCTGGCAACCCCGAATGCTTTTGAGCAGTCTTGAGCCATTGATAGTCAAGAACGTCTCAGGACAGTTGACAACGTTATGTTGAACAAAGTGAGAGCCCTGTTTGTCTCATACATATTTACCTTGGCAATGTAAAATGTTACTGTTGTTGCACTCTATCTCTTTCTCTCTCTCTCTCTCTCTCTCCCGCGTTGCGTCCCATAGGTCTTAGAACTCGGTCAACGCTTCACACTCCGCTCCAGCGGTGCCACTATGGGCTACGGTGTGGTCAGCAAGGTTTTACCCGATTCAGACTCGAGCAATTGGGCTTAAGAAGAGCGTTTTGACAATTATATATCATCCTCTCTGCGCCCTCTCCTAGCCTGGTAGCTTTTGTATCTATGTTTTATTTCTCGTTGATGGATATACTTGTCCTTCATAATGGTTGATCCCCCTCCGGGTTTTATCGACTTACACTGTACGTTCACGTAGAGTGGCAGCCAGTAAATTTTAGCCTGATTTCCCCCGGTTGCAAAAAAATGTCATGAGGTCGCAACTGATGCCAGATATGACCGTGACCTCATCGTGAAATTGTGGAGGAGTTCAGGAGGAATATATGCTTTTGTGATTTTTAGCATCCGGACGTGAGTTGTGGAACAACTAGTTGATAAGTTGGGTTATGTTGCCTATCATGAATGGTCAATCCAAATCTGTGGTTGATAACACGTCTGATGTTCCAATTGAGTTCAAAGTTCAAACAGAATCACAGCTTGTGCAACCGTTAATTTATTTGACGACAGCAAAAACCGTGCCATCTATGGATTGTCTACGCTTCATAAAGAAACTGCCATCACAGTTAGTTTCGCCAATATCTAATTCAAGCCAACACAGGCTATCAAAGTTGCCGACTGTGATATGAAAACAAATGGACAAGTACTCTTTGAACGACAGCTTTCCATTATCTAAAATTCTTGAGAAAGGCAAACTTTTGCTAGAAGTGCACGGATGTCAGCTCCCTAACCACATGCGTACTCTTACACCAAGATATTCGTATCGAATGGGATTAAGTCAGTGTGAATAAATTCACGCTGCCTGTTCTCACGTCTGAGTTCGAACGGTTAGTTCCTCTATGTATGTCGAATGTAAATGTCTACTTTCAGCAAGTTTTCTATCAGATTAATAGTTTGGCGATAAGGCATCATTTGTGATTTGTCCTGACTGACATTCTCATAGCTTATCTAAAAATTCCAACGCTTTAAGACATTTGTTTCTTTGTTACTTGGATATTGTACTCCTGGTAACTGACTGATGAATGAGCCGAACGTGTGCTGTTAAACGTGTCGCGTTCCAACAATGCATTAATTCTGCCCATGCATGCAGTGCCACTTTAATCTCAGAATATCATTATTACTGATGAGTAGTCAGGAATTTAGTTAATTTCAAGTTGAACATCACTCACATTCAGTTGCAGCCTTTATTGTCTGACCAGCGCAGCTGTCAGTTTATCGTTGGTGTACTTGAACAGACGAATACATTCACTTACACGACATTGTGCTACTTCATTATGAAACAAACCTCATAGAAATGTGCAACAAAACCAAGAAAATTTGCACTCGGGAAAAAAACAGAGTAGACTGACATTATTTAGTCGGGTTCCCACGGACAGCGGATATCTACAATCCCTAATTTCCAAACTGTTAAAACACTCCCCAAGCACATGTTGAATATGACGCAAAAATCGTAAGACCTTTGATGATTGCCGCACGACGGTTAGAAGCCACTGTACCATAGATGTTCAATGCTGCTGGCATGTCACATTACGTGCCAAGTCAGGTTCAAATTCCGCCTCCAGAGCTGCATCGTTTTTCGATCATCAAATCGATTGTCCCATTGCTGTTAAGTGGACTGTGTTAGTATACTGGTGAAACAGCTCCAGTCTAGGCTCCTGAAGCAAATCCTAATGTGTGTGGGAAGCCTATGATACAAGTGCAGATGATTTCAAAGATTTTCCATGTGCGTACAGCCGACAACTATAAGTGAATTCGCCTATATTTATTCATTGTAGGGTTGATTACACCCGGTTTGTTGCATCTCTGAAGGCGACTGACTCTGATTGGCGGTCTTGCATGCTGAGTCGGCGAGCAGTGTAGATTGCCGCGGTGTATATTAAGTGTTGATGTAGGAGGCCTTTCGTGACCGGAAGCACACCAGGACCACGGAACTGACTATCGATAACACTAGTATCGTTTGGGGCAAAGTTGCTTATTTACTCAACTGTTGTGCGTCTTCCAGCTCATAGGCTGAAATCGATTAACCATGTTGTGTCTGATCTGAAAACATGCAAACATCGACTACAGCTTCAGAAAGGGTTGAGAAAGGGTTTTGTAGATGATTTGAACCTGGTGACCACCAGCGAGGTGGACAACCGTTTCGGCTTAGTTGGATCCCATCAACACCACGCACATCTGAGAACCGAGCCTACTATCTGTGAATAAGCGACAGTTTGTAGTCCAAGCACTTATCCACTAGACCACAGGGTCACGGCCTTCGGGGTTACAGGAAGGTTTGTGAATTAATTTCCGTAACTGCTGGTCACTGGAATCAGCTGTTTGCAAAGTTGCTCGTTTCAGCAACCGTTGTGCAGTTAAGCCTCCTAGTACATCCTCATCGCGAATTCAACCAACAGTAGTTATCAGAAGATGAACGAATTGATAAACAAGACGAATTGGCATGACTAAAGTGATCTCACCCCTTCTGACACTAACATTTGACAAAGCTGAGAACGAACAGAGTAAAGAGCGTCTGGTCGAGCATCTGTCTCAATTAATGTCTGATCAAGCTCCTTAGAACATTCCAACCGAATAAGTTAGACATTTAACGACGAAATTATCGGAGTTACCGTGGTCTCCAGGTTATCCGTCCAAACCCACTCACTTAAAGCGGGTGTGACGACATGGCGAGTTTTACAATAACTCCTCCGGAGTTCTGCTTTTAGTCCACTCATGTAGAAGTATTCATGTAAAGCAGAGCGCCACAAATTTCGACAACATATACCATTTTCAGACTACAACGCTTTTTCCCCGTAGAAAGTTTGAATAGGAGGATTACTTTTTTGCACTGTATCTCTTGGGGACATTTCGCTGCATTACGCTAGTTTATATGGCAAAGTTCAGTGGGTATGGTGAAGTGGAATCAATGCCCCCCCCATACACATCGAGTACTGATGAACAAGTCTTTATATAAGCAGATTGGCGGTTCTCACCGTCCCCACCAAACGAAAAGGTTTTCTGTTGTCCAACTTATTCGAAAGGCTATCTCCAGATTAACGTCGAGTTAACATGAGTGACGAGCGATCACTGATGTATCACGTTTTGTCTGACTTGAAACATTGCGGTATCCATGATCGTTTCACGGACTGCAATTGTACTGGTTCGTTCATCCGCTTGTATGCTTGTCGCTTTTCTCAACCACTGTAAGTGGTGCAGCACTTACGCGAAAATTGGCACTAAACAGTTGCAGTGGTGTTCGGATTCGGGTGATAGTGAACGGCTTGACCAGTTGGGCAATGTTCAGCATGCGTCCCGTAGCTGTCACTGGACGAGTTTGCGACAGTGGTGATGTCACCATCTTTTTGGAACTGTTCAAGATATCACGGCAACCGGATTCCGGTTACTGAACTTCTCGAGTGACAGTGCATAGTTATTTTCTTCGAGCGTGCTTGTTAACAACTTCTCTCGAACAGTTTCGTCTAGCTCGAATAAAAGGAATTCTCGCTAGGTTGTCCTTTTATTAAATCGGTGCACAACCATGTAAGTTCGGATACTTTCTCGTCTACCCCCGTGGACTATCATGATACTCTCAGGTTTAGCAGTTCAGGGATGTGGGATCTAGCGACTTCGATGGCTTTTCGTTTTCTCTACCGATCTTTATGTAGTGAAGATAGACGGTCGAAACGTTCTACTTACACCACTATTCAGTAGCAGCATGGATCGAAATGGTTGCGGGACGAATACGGGAAGGATCATCGGAGAGCAGCATCACGTGGAATGGCTTTCGCCACATGACGGAACTGAGACATGGCGTCCAAAGTGAACGGAGCATCCTCAGATGAGTGTGGTGTGCAAATGAGTTTTTCTGTTCGTAGTCCCGTTGAGACGCACAAATCGTGTATTGGTTTCCCCAAATAAACAACTTCTGTGCCATCCGCCTTCTCTGTTCACAACAATTGGTGCCGTGACTAGGATACGAGGATGACGATCTCGTAGCCGCAGCCGTTCGAGGACGGGGATGTTCGGAGTTTCCTAGAGGACTTCGAGGATGTAGCAGAGGCGGTCGGTGTGAAGGCGGACCGGGCGGCCCTGCGGATGCTGCTCAAGGGCAGAGTGAAGGCGGAGCTGGATGCTGCGCGAAGGAGCCCTGTGAAGCTGGAATGGGCCGCCACGAGGGAGGCGTTGATCACCGGGTTCGACAGTCCCGCCGACTGCCAGGAGGCGACGCTCTGGTCTGCGCCATGTCCCTGCGGTTAGCGTCATCATGAGCCCTGCCACATTTGGACCAGGACCCGGAACAACGCCTGCTGACGGCACAGTTCTTGGACGCAATGCCACCAACAGTTTGGGATCAGCTCAGGGTTGCTCTCACCGCACATCCCATGACGCTGGAACAGTTGGCCGATGCAGCTCGACAATTGCTGACGGAAAATGCCGCGACAGTCAACGAGGTGGAGGCAAGCGAATGACCTTCGAAGTGCAGTGGAAAAGTTGACTGAAGAAGTGGCGGCTTTGATGGTGAAAAAGGAAGAGAACTGTGGCGACATCTGTTACGGAAACTGCGAACATTCCTGTCCTCGAACGGCTGCGGCTACGAGATCGTCATCCTCGTATCCTAGTCACGGCACCAATTGTTGTGAACAGAGAAGGCGGATGGCACAGAAGTTGTTTATTTGGGGAAACCAATACACGATTTGTGCGTCTCAACGGGACTACGAACAGAAAAACTCATTTGCACACCACACTCATCTGAGGATGCTCCGTTCACTTTGGACGCCATGTCTCAGTTCCGTCATGTGGCGAAAGCCATTCCACGTGATGCTGCTCTCCGATGATCCTTCCCGTATTCGTCCCGCAACCATTTCGATCCATGCTGCTACTGAATAGTGGTGTAAGTAGAATGTTTCGACCGTCTATCCTCACTCCACTTCTACCGCCTTTTGTTACCAAGTTCACAAACTATACTCTTCCCATTAAAAAGTTCATTACACGGAAGTGTGTCAGGGTGTTGGTATTCTCGATAACAAACTGGTTTTAGCACAGCAAAAATGGTCTTCGTGTCTCATCGGCGTATTGTGGTTGTCGAAAGCTACTCACTCCGAATGTGACGCTTCCCCTTTCGCGATAGGCGCAGTTCTCTGTCGCTATATATGCTATGTGCATATTCATTCCCAATAGCTTGCACCAAGCACCTGGCAAATAACAGAAAAATATCGTTCACCATTAAAGAAGAAGGCCCTGGTCGTGATTTCCGGAGTTAGGAGATTTCATCAATGCTTTTAACGCAAATTCTTTGAGCTTGTGCCGGCCCATTGACGTGTGTCAAACTTGACGGCTCGATTTTGTCACTCATTCGCCTCACATTTTGTCAACAGACTGTGTTAATCGTTTCACAAATACTTGCATCCTACTGTCACCGACCATACCACGTAGGCCGACATTTAGTGGCTTCATTAGCTAGAATATCCCGGCGCAGTCTGCACACACAATCACCGCTTACCTATTCTCACTCTCCTTAATTCGACGAATAGCGAGGCTTGTCAACGCTGCAGTTTGTATAAAATTTGATGGCTTTACGTTAGCGACTGATCAGAGTAAATAGACATGTTGACAACTCGTGACGTATGTATTCTTTCAACTTTGTGCAAGCCAATCAATTATCTAACCAGCATTGGCCTGCTGGACACGAAAATCTCCCCTACACGCCTAGTTTTATTCTTTCGCGACTACATTAAATACGTGGTTTGTGAGTGGGACCGAAGGTGGTTCAGCGCAAGCCACTTATGGCGAGTGTTAAATACAGGCGTTCTTTAAATTCGGCCACTGTGACTGGCTATTCCGAAACGGATGCCGCGAACCATTAAAGTCACATGGTCGGCGGCATTTGAAATGGATTAGCCAGTCACGATGACTGAAACCAGAGAACGCCTGCGCTTTGTTCATCACCGCAAGTGGGTTGCGCAGAACCACTTGAGGTTCCACCCACACACCACGTCTCCATTGTAATCCCAAAGGAATAGGACCGGTACGTGTGTGAGTGAGGTCTTTGCGTCTAGACGGCCATTTCTAGTTAGCCAATTGATTAGCTATCACAAAGAGGAAATCCTCATCTAGAATAAACAGAGAGACTGCAATGACAAGGAATGTGAAATGTAATACAAAAAGCAGTTCAGCGTAGGAGTGCATACTGGTGCATTCCAGAGAAGGCAAGGATGAAAAACAATTCGGATTGGAGTCCGAAGAGAACAGACAAACCATTCATCATAAAATGCACCAACAAAGCAGAAGAAAAGAAGGGGTAGAAGACCGCAGACACCCAAGTTCCTGAAAAGAGAAGCGGGTTAGTTACCAAACCACCATGGTCTTGGTCGACGCATTCATAAACGGAAATAGAATGGATATACTGATATGACCCACCTGAGCCTAACCTACTCGTCGTCTCTTCGCTCACTTATCCATGATGACCAGCACCTTCTCAGGCACACATCACGACGCCATATAGTCGTGTCACCACGACCTATGGCACCGATGAGTCCCTTTCGTATCGCGCGCTTTCGCTCTCGGCGGCACAACAAGTGCTCGCGGACGCCCGTCCGAATCGTAGTCCTCCAGGCCGTCCGGTTCAACGCTGAGTCTTCCAAACATCCAAAATTAATATCACTACGTGAAAGACTTACCTGCACAACATCCGGGTATCTCCGCTTTTGACCACAGCATGGGTTCCATCGCGTTCATATCCGTTCGCCGTAGTACCTCAGTGTTCGGAGCCATGTTCGACCACCGAATATCCAAAATGCGCCTCAGACATTGCACATGGGAGCGGCTCAGGTGGCGCAAGTTCCTCCTACGCAATGTCCACATTTCACTGTCGTACAGCAGTATAGACAGTATCATTGTGCGAGAGACAAAACTTAGGACTCGGCCTCAGGATGTGGTTCTTCCAAACACGATTTTGAGAAGATGCGAAAGTAGCACTAGCCTTCGCCACACGAGCTCTTAGCTCGCAGTCCACAGACAGATCGGTGAAGAAATTGCTACCCAAGTAGCAAAAGTCTGCGCACCTCTCAACAAAGGTGCCAACAACGCGGATTTGGAGTGAAGGTGCCTCTGCCGGGGGAAAGCTGAAATAAAAAGCGTCTTATTTGCGTTGATATCCAGTCCAAAATTGGATGCCGCGGATGCGAAGGCCATCGGCAGGCGTTACCGTTCTTCACTGTTTGTCAGCAATGAGCTATCATCTACAAACAGAAGTGTGCGCGTCGTTGAGATATGTAACCGCGTTGGGCTGGTGGAAAGTCGGACATTTAGTGGATGCCCATCCGTCCGATGCTCAACTTCAACACCGTCCTCCCCAGAGTCCTGAAAGACAGCTGTCAACATGGCAGTCAAATATATACTAAATTTGACTGGGGCTAGCACACAACCCTGGTTCACGCCAGTGACAATGCCAAAATTATCAAAAGTCGATCCACACGATTGTACTTTCGACCTCATGCCCACATACAACATTCTAATGAAACTGACGAATTTACCTGGACATCCAACTTCACCAAGCGCCGTCCACAACGCCTCATGGCTCACGGTGTCAAAGACCTCAGTGAAGTCCACGGACAGGACATGCAGAGGTTGGTTTGGTTTCCAGTATTCCTGAATTTGTCGAGCTACAAACTCCAGGTCAACCGTACTGCGACTCAACCGGAATCCGCATTGCCTACCACCCTTACCTTTGAACAAAGGTACGATAAAGGCATTCTTGAGCTTTCGCGGCATCACTTCGTACTTCCAGATGGAGTAAACTAGCTGGATCAATGCACGTTCCATCGTGGGCTCGTCATTCTCAAGGATCTTACCTGACAGTACATCCTCACCTGCAGCCTTCTCATTGATCAGTTGAATAATCGGTCTCTGAAACTTTAGCAAATCCCGGAAGACATCCAGTAAACGTTTGGTGGTCTGTGGCGGTAGGCTGTTCACAGTCACCCAGTCAATTATAGCAGGACGGTTTAGTATGCTGTCAAGATTTTCATGATACCTTCTGACTGGATGCAAGAACAGCTGGTGTCCACGTCTACCAGCGCTTTAGTGGACTGCACCAATGGACCGAAGATCGCATTGAGTGAATCGTAGAACTTTTCCTGTTGTCGACGATCTGCAAATCTCTGCATCTACCCACCCTGCGTCCTCCACCGGTTGTCCTTAATTCCGCGAATACGCCCAGCCAGTTGACGGCGGATACTCTGCAACGTGGACTTCTTTGATTCATTGTCTATGTTCTCTGTGGACTCAGAAAACGCGGCATCCTTCTCGCGGAACAGTTCAGTGATAACCACGTTGTTGTTGTTCGGATGTTTCTTACGCTCCGCGCCGATCGTCTCGATGGCTACTGCTATGACCTGTTCTCCGAGTTGTTGCCACATACCCTCGGAGGTAGTGGATACAGGAACGTTGTGCAGTGAGCGGCAACTGCACCTTGAAAAGCAGTCTTCGTTTTGGGGCTCTCCAATCGTTTGATGTCTGACTTTTACTGTTGTCCGAAAGATTCACAATGAACAGATTCACCGGCGCCGAACAGAACGTGGCGGACAGCTGCTCATGGAACTGGTTTTTTGTATCATCACTGTGACACACAGTCGGACCATAAACATTAACAAATGTAGCACACTCGTCTCAACCGAGTCGCAGGTGCATGGACATGAATCGAAGGCTGATGCCGTGCGGTTTGTTTATCATCAAAACATTGATGTGATCAGCGACTGCAGAACAGACACCGTGCCCCCTCCCCGAGCACCGTCTGCCGACTAACCTATCCAGCGAAAGGTGCACCCGGAACATGCCTTCCGCAACATACTTTGGTCTGCAAGCCTTGTCTCATTCAGGATCGCTGTGATCCCATAGCGACACAGTCCCATCGCGACCCGTGTGGTTCGTCATTCCGGCCGTCCTGTGACGTTGCATCGATCCAGCAGTGCGCGCACATCCCATGTTCCAATGCAGAGTCTTTTGTCCCCTGGCTTGTCTCACGTTGGTCTTATGGTTACTGAAATTTGATTGAGCATTATCTGCTTGAGGATTCGTATTAGGGGACAGTAGCACATTTTCGCCTGTCCACCCTGCCATGAGCAGATGGGGCGAGCCGGCTCACCTTGGGCGACGGCTGATGCAGTATGGTATTCGGGTTACGTTGTGATATCGTGGTTCACTTGGGGTGTGGATACTGTCAGGACGTCCAAATGTAGACAGGGGAGCGATTAGGACCCCCAATCAAAGCTTTTGGTTCAAAAGCCTGTATCGCAAGACAGTGGATGACGCACACAGACGCAGCAGCATCAACCACCTAGAACTGGCTCGACAGTCACATTCCAGAAGGTTGAGCACATACACACAAGAACAGCTATAGTGCACAGACAAACCTATCACACGTATACACATAATCACACCAGGAAAAACACATCACGCTGAATCAAAACAGAACACATTAGCACAATCCACAGCGAACGCATCTGCCATTCGTCTGGTTGCTCCACTTTGGCCAATCTGACATGGCTGAACCTGCAGGGGCCGACGTCGCAGCCCGCCGGATCAAAACAGCACATGAGCCTGATCACGACGCCAAATTAACAGAAAAGGTCACACATGCACGCGCACACGAACCTACTGAGTGATCATAGTTCACATCAGCCGACAAATGTGTATTGCCGACACACAAGTGACTGAGCTCGGAGACTTGTGATACCATTTCCAACGTTGCGCCTCGGAAAGCGAGTGAATCAATAACAAACCAGTGTGACAGATTTTTGGACGTGAGCTACGTCATAGCTGCATAGCTCCACATTGCATTAACATAATTCTGCTGTTTTAACAGGTAAACTTGACCGTGTGCCCTTGGATATTGCTTTCAGCACTTTCATCGCCCCGGATATATTGCGTTGCACGTGATCCCCTCAAATTTGCTTATCTCCTACGGTTACTATGGTTACACCCAATCCGTTTAGATGCATCAATCCGCAATCGTACACTCTTCATTTGATGCCACCGCCTGTATCAACTGACCCAGCCGCACTCTGACTAAACAATGTTCCCGTGCGGTAGACGCGCAACGCGTGGTCCGTGTGGCGGTTTGTGCCAGTCGGGCGTGGACTAAACGCGGGGTTGTTCTCATGCCTTTTACCTACTACTCGGGTTGCAGAACTAGTTCATCGAACCGTTTTCACACGAATTAATAAATCACAAAAGTCATTTTAGTAATACACCAACGTCAAAATCAGGGCGCATACTGGTTTGGATAGAAGTGTCATTTTAGTGATCACAACGCGGTCTGCCCATTACATAAGGCGAAAGTTACTGACCATTTATCAGGATTCTGTTCATCTGATATATCGATATGAACGACAGGGGATAGATTTTTGATTCAACGATTTCTATAACCAGTATGTATCAGTTTTCTCTGATGAGTGTCTCAATCGGCATCAAAGCATCCATTAAAATCCAATTATGAATGCCTAAACCAGCTGGAAAATGTGTTCCCAGAACATGACCATCTACAAATATTCGCCAGTGCGTTTCACTCGTCGAATTCCAATCAAACTTACATATGAATATTCCGGATACGAACGACCGATGAGTATCAAAAAAATGTCTTCAATTTCAAGACATTTATCAGAATAATGAGCAAAACGATCAACTGATTCGAGACTTTAGAATTCCTCCCTCTCTCCGTTCTCGCCTTCATCCGCGACACTGTCAACACCAACCTCCTCGTAATCCTTCTCCAAGGCAGCCAAATCCTCACGTGCCTCAGAAAATTCACCCTCCTCCATACCCTCACCAACATACCAATGCACAAACGCACGCTTCGCATACATCAAATCGAATTTGTGATCCAGACGGGCCCACGCCTCGGCAATCGCTGTGGTATTACTCAACATGCAAACGGCTCGTTGTACTTTGGCCAGATCACCTCCCGGGACAACGGTGGGTGGTTGATAGTTGATGCCAACCTTGAAACCAGTCGGACACCAGTCGACGAACTGAATCGTGCGCTTTGTCTTGATTGTGGCAATCGCTGCATTCACGTCTTTGGGAACCACATCACCACGATACAACATGCAACAGGCCATATACTTGCCATGACGTGGATCACACTTGACCATCTGGTTGGCCGGCTCGAAGCACGCATTGGTGATTTCAGCCACGCTGAGCTGCTCGTGGTAGGCCTTCTCGGCGGAGATCACGGGTGCGTACGTGGCCAGTGGGAAGTGGATACGCGGGTACGGGACCAGGTTTGTCTGGAACTCGGTCAAATCCACATTGAGTGCACCGTCGAAGCGCAGAGAGGCGGTGATAGAACTGACAATCTGACCGATCAGGCGATTCAGGTTGGTGTATGTTGGTCGCTCAATATCCAGATTGCGGCTAGACGGTGAGGGAAATGTAAGGGATCAGACTAGCATGCTGCATAGTACAGCCAGCTCGCGCATGTAATTGGTGGAACAGCGATGCGATAGTTATATGAGCGTCAGGGCGGCAACTTACCGACATATATCGTAGATGGCCTCGTTGTCCACCATGAAGGCGCAGTCGGAATGTTCGAGTGTGGTGTGAGTGGTCAGAATGGAGTTGTACGGTTCTACGACGGCGGTGGAGATCTGAGGCGCCGGGTAGATGGCGAACTCCAGTTTGGATTTCTTCCCGTAGTCCACACTCAGGCGTTCCATGAGCAGCGAGGTGAACCCGGACCCGGTGCCCCCACCGAATGAGTGGAAGAGCAGAAAGCCTTGCAGCCCGGTGCACTGATCTGCCAGTTTACGAATACGATCTAACACGAGATCGACGATCTCTTTGCCTACGGTGTAGTGTCCGCGAGCATAGTTGTTCGCCGCGTCCTCTTTGCCGGTTATCAATTGTTCTGGATGAAACAGTTGTCTGTATGTTCCGGTGCGTACCTCGTCTGAATAGGACAAGATGGGTGAACAGTTGGTGAATGAGTTTGTGCGCGCAACGATTCGCAACACTGGTGGTAACGTGTAGTGTCATGTTACTCTATCTATCATTGTGAACCCTAGTTGAGGATAGCACTCACCTACAACAGTCGGTTCGAGATCGACGAAGACTGCACGTGGTACGTGTTTTCCAGCACCTGTCTCGCTAAAGAACGTGTTGAACGAGTCGTCCCCGCCGCCGATGCTTTTATCACTCGGCATCTGTCCATCTGGTTGAATGCCGTGTTCTAGACAGTACAACTCCCAGCAGGCATTTCCAATCTGTACGCCAGCCTGACCGACGTGGATTGAGATACATCCACGCTAAGGTGGTGCAGGAAACAATTTTCCAATAACTTCTTTCAATAGTTTTCTGTAGCTTGACTCTAACTCATTCATAAAGTCGGATTAATAACCCATGATCTCTAAAAAAAATATCGTCAGCTCGAATTTGGTCACGGACCGAGGTGCTCCTAACTTCAATCTCTCGACTTCGCGGTGATTTGTTTTATATTAGGTTTTCAATCTGGGTCACCCTACAGTAGCAAACGTACGCCCGTATGTTAAACGTTGCTATAACGACAAAAGCACAGTCGGTGGATCAGGTTGGTCGCCGCAGTCGTAATGACAATATGGTGACCTTTTACCAATTAGGTAAATGGTGGTTGATCTTTTACAACTGCTGGTCCCTATTTTTAATTCAGCGTAATGAAGACTTCTGAATGACCAAGTTCAAGACATTGTGGTACTAGTCTCCTATATCAGCTCGGTTGACCATAGCTTACCACCTGTCGAAAGTTGACAGCTGCGCGTAGCAAATTCGAATTGAATCGTCTCATTATAACACTCAAAATAACTGTGCATTATAATGACATTGTTCTATTGCCATTCGTTTTTTATCTGTCACCTATGCCTTCGAGTGTTTGAGATGGCGACTAAGACAATAGGAATGAACCAACAATTATGATAATTTTACACAACTTCCAAATGAGCCATTGAGCTATAATTCAGATTACCTACTGCGTTGAAGACGTGGCATGTAGAGCCGAAAGATTTATATATGCAATGCCATTCTCTTGTTGTAACCCACTTCATCCAGTCCATTCTGGCCAGATTAATCGAAGGGTCACGTTAGCCGACTTTACCTTATACGGCATGAAAACAGATACGTGCAGTTGCTGCATACTGCCACTCGTGCATCATACACCATCCGTTCCGAAAGCAGTTGTCATTAATCAAGTTTTATGGGATGAGACTTTTAGAATTCTCCTCCTCTACAGGAAAATCACTCGTCAGTCTAAATCCAAAAACTATCATACATTTCTACCGGCCTTCTTTATCCTAAGCAATTTAATACAAAGTGCACACTTTCTATACAAAGAGCCGTTCATTAACACAGAAAGGACTCAAATAATTTACTGCCCCCTCATAACAGCTTATTCAACTTCGGCACTCCCCATCGAGTTTCTCAGAATTCCCACACGAGAGGTATTCCACTTTGGTGCTTCCTGGATTCCTTCATTAGGTCGTTCTCCGTGCGAATGCCTAAAGACTGTATTGCTTCGAGTCTTCCGTTAGATTGGCCATGCCCCGGAACTCCTCTTGCCAATTCCACGACAGTATTTCGGTCTGCTGCCTGAAGAGGGATTCATTACTCGGCAGAGTCTCGACCACTGCTTGCTGAAATTAAGAATATGTGATTTCTGCCACTTCAGAACCGCTTCAAGGCTTGTTGTTTTCTCTATTGAATGCGTACCGAACCTGAACTAATTGGTTGTCCACAGTACGATGACACGTTTCATTGGTAATCGACATCAGAACTGGTGCCCATAGTAGCTGAAGATAGATGACAAAGTCGGTTCAATAAATTCCATAAAGCCACTTCATCAGCTGGCTTAATACAACTTTTCCTACCAGTCATAAGACGCCACTTTTTGAAAGACATAGGTAAACATTGAATTGAGTTATAGGAAATGCAAACGAAAACTGATAATTTGACACAGAGTTTAAGAGTTGTGGCCAATTTAACCGAACTTGAGAACAGCAAAAGTAGAGTAGCTATTAGAGTGGCAAAAGTACCGAACAAGATTTGTTTTTTGTTTCAATTTGAAGATCACTCACATTTGATCAAAACCTTTGTATTTACATAGACTTTCGAGCCAGCCTCTCGTAAAAATAAGCAAAACACTCGATTTTGCTCTTATAACAGCCCGTTAGTAATGCCTACACTTGTTACGGTCGGGACTAGAACTGGCCACGCATTTTTGCGGCAACCATGTTAACCATCAAGCTAATTACAACACAATAAATATGAAAACAGCAACTAGGGTGGGTCATGAAACGGTGTACAAGGGCTGTCGATGTCGTGTTTTTTATCATATACCTAATCACCTTTTCAAGTTGTGTGGTTGTCTGAATGTGGGCCAAGGGAGATTGTGTCTGCACAAACTACTTCTGAGCACAGAGGTCAGGGTTGCGCAGTCGAATGTCAATGTTCTCATTCGATGTCGTTTCACTATTTGAATAACTGTCTGCGTAATTATATCGAACATACCAACAGATAGGTGGGCATCCCAAAAGTTGAACTGAGAGAACTGCTGGTACTTTTTACCAGTAACGTTCAGTTTCTCTTCGATATTGCAGTCTTCGGACGAGGAGATAAAGTGGTAACGGGCTTGTATCTAGGTCCTCTGTTAGCTAACGTTTTCATGAACAAACTGGAGACTAGCCAAGTGAACGCAGTCATTGAACAGTTTACATTTTGTAAACGCTATGTTGATGACATTTCTTGCGTCCTCAATGAGAATTCTAGGATGAAGGGAGTTATGACAAATTTTAACTCAGACGATTACTGATTTAAATTCACCAAGAAGCCAAACAACAATGGTCGTGTAGATTTCTATGAATTTTCATAATAAGAGGAGAAGATGCCTCATTCCAACGAAAAGTATGCATAAAACAGACTTGGGGTTGCCAGTACATTCACTCTGACAGTTCCATTTTGCTAAATCACGATAGGCCTTTAAAAATCTGCTCCCCTGACACGTTACAAGGTGAGCCTGGTCTCATACAAGAAATCATTTTGCAGACTGGCTATCCAATGCTTTTCATTCAGGAGACGATGCAGGCGGTAGGGTCGAAATCCAAGTCAACTTCTGTTAATAGGAAACCGTTGTTTATTAGTCTCCCCTTCAAGGAGATCCGGTGGTCGAAGTTATTTCAGGAATGCCCACAGTTTGTTGAAACAGCCTACTCTGCTGCTCAACACGCGTTATCGTGTCACAGCTCAAAGACAAACGTCCATATCTTACAGCCAGCTGTATCTACTGGCCGGCACATGTATTTCTGTCGGTTCTGCTCGACTGAATGCAAACGGACTCTGGTGCCCACCATATTCTCGAAGGCAAGATGAGGAGACAAACGTTATACATACACACACCATAGACACAATGTGCATACACTACAACATAGCATAGCGACAGCTTGCAACCTCAATATCAAGCTGCACGAACAACGGAATACCTGAATTTTCTATTATTTATCACTTTACTGCTTCTTGGACTGCTGTCAAAATCAACAGCAGCCCGAACCACAGTACCCCGGGTACGGATCAAAGCTGACGATGATGATGATGGCGATAACAGACGTTGTCCAGACTTAACTCAAATAACTGTGTCTTCAAAAGTCAGCCGGCTGAAACGAATTTCGTATTTTTGTTCCCTGATCCATTTGAGACTACTCGACCGTACCACTTGCTGGGTCAACCGATTCTGGCACTCTCATACTCCACAAAGAGATCTGTGATGTTACCGCGTAACACTGTACAATTTTTATAATCTCAGTTTGTTTGAGTTACTTTGGTCCACAATGTGTTCACCATTTGCTAGGTAACATCTTACATTTTAAGCCCCAGAAATCTTGTTACCATTTCACTCTTTGCTTTTGGTGTTGTAACCAGTGAAACCTGGTCACAAAGTGAACTGAACAGTCAAGTAATTTATGACAAACGGTGAACATCGATGAGCAAGTTAATTCGTATCCCGGTTTGTAGTACTATAGTGAGAGACGGGAGCCCCAGTACTAAATCATTTAGGCTGATATGCTGTGAGACCTTTAATCGTTTATCGACAGCCTATTTTTGCCGCCTTACTCCGCCTCATCAACACCCTAACCGTATTGCGATCATGATGGCCTAGAATTCAAATGACAGTCACAGTTGGACAGCGTAGCTACTCCATTTACCTGAGTTTCGACTGTCCCCTTCGCCGTGCTGCCACGCCAGTCACCCACCACATTAGACGATCATTTTTCTCCCAATAGTGGTTCTCGTTCTAATTAATCGCAATTTGCTTTTAAGTTTACAAACCCTTGAGTGCATCACTTAAGTAGACAAGTCCATGTTCATATTCCAGGACGTCACCTCTGAGATTCTTTACGTGGCCATATGTAAATTGTATCGCACATTCTTCCGAAGGCTCAGTAGGCGTTGATTTGGCGTGGCTGACCGAACAAAACTGTTACCAAATAACCCATGGACCAAGTTGCTCAATCAGGCACAAACGTGATTTTACCCCCAAGTGGGTGAACGGATTTATGCACTTTAACCACCTTGCTTGAGTTCAATACGTTAACGCGTTGAGTTCAGTCCAAGCAGCCTACCTCACTGTTAGTTACCAGGGTATCGGTCTTGATTCAAACCACAACAACCGTTTTAACCAGGTTTTCAGGAGGCTTGTTTTCACAATGTAAGCATCTGATGCGGAAAAATTCCATGTTTTCTAGAAGTACTTCTCCAATGCGATTATTGATTCCTTGGAGAATACTGCACCAATTCTAAAAACGTCTTTTATCTTGGCTAAGCAGCTAGTTTAAAGGTCTTCATACAGAGTGAAAACTACCATATTTGGTGCCTTCGTCACTTGACGTGTCTCCTGGTGTTTTATGATGACTATCATACCACACGACGAACACAGAGATGGTCAATATTAGACTGGATACCATGCTGATAAGTGGCTACAAAAACTCTGATCATCTTCATCTGTGACGTCCAACGGTTAATATCGCTTCTTTCTCACACAACAGCTGTTCCTTGCTGTTTACACTATCCAGCATCCAATCCTTAACTACGACTAAAAGAAGCGTCTCGCGGTGTTTCTCGACACCTTCAAAACCCCATGATTAGGCTCTCCAACTCAGTACACTCCCATTATTGGGTATCCCAAACAAGATTCCTTAAACCTTACGTTCCGCTTCACAGCCTGACTCAGTCATTGAAGTGGACAAAGTGAGGCAAGGTGTGATTTCAGGCGATGACTGCCACTGCACCCAAACAGATCTGGGGCAGTTGCAGCTGCCGAGAAACGTTTTCCACCGGGTTGTGCCAGCGATAATTTCAAAAGTACAGTGTGAGTCTGTCTAAAAAACGCAGGCATTGCTTCAGATGTTATCAGCTCCTTCTTTCTAAGAACCTTTCATCTCACCCTCCGAGCCATGAGAGCGTCTTGCAGATGGGTTGTGTGGATTGTATTATGGTGGAATTCCGCGAAATTTGATATGTGAGTTTACGACAACTTGTGACAACACGTCCGTTAACGGTACTCGGTGTTAACATATACTCTTGGACGGTTACTATATCAAACCCGAAAACGTGCTATTTCGATTCGAAAAACGCTCACAGCAGAAACCTGCAGGGTTGCATAACCGACCACTAGTGCATAGGCAACGTTTGTTCGTCCTCGGATGGTGCATTTTACAAAAAAAATTATAAGATCAAACCATCCACTCCAACTAACCAAAGGTTACTGCAATTATGGCTACGAAGAAATTGGTTTCAGTTTCTAACTGTAGCTTGTGTGACAAATAAAAGGCAGAACTATTTCCCGTCTTATTTCGCTGTCGCTGGATTCAGAAAAAGTCTCACTCTTCGTCCATGATGTGACTGATACGAACCCAGGTATTGAAGTGGATACACAAAAAGGAAATCCCCAGTTGAACATCACTCAACTATGATCGCAGCCGTTGCATTCGAATAGAGTTTCCAGTCAGCCTAGTTGGTTTAGTTTAGAGATTTCGGCCTGTCTCGAAACCATCATGGTCTCTAGTGGATAAGTACGGAAAATAGGTCTCTCTTCAATGTACACTTTATTCGTTATTACGGGGCATAAGCTACGCAGAAAGAATTCAGTTCAACCGAAAAAATATTGTACACTCTAAACAAAGGGGATAGAGCTGTGTACGAAAAGAAATAACATCCAGCAATACAATGCACAAGATATGAAAATCTGTTATCAGCCAAAAGTGTCTATACACTTCGCAAACGGTCTTCTGTGAATGGTTGACTTCAATAGTCTGATGTTTTACTATCCGCCCCAACTTCTTGATAATCCCGTTCAAGAGCAGCCAGATCTTCACGTGCCTCAGAGAATTCACCCTCCTCCATACCCTCACCAACATACCAATGCACAAACGCACGCTTCGCATACATCAAATCGAATTTGTGATCCAGACGGGCCCACGCCTCGGCAATCGCTGTGGTATTACTCAACATGCAAACGGCTCGTTGCACTTTGGCCAGATCACCTCCTGGGACAACGGTGGGTGGTTGATAGTTGATGCCAACCTTGAAGCCAGTCGGACACCAGTCCACGAACTGGATCGTTTTCTTGGTTTTTAACGTGGCAATAGCTGCGTTTACGTCCTTCGGATTGACATCTCCCCGGAAGAGCAGACAGCAGGCCATATACTTGCCATGACGTGGATCACACTTCACCATCTGACTGGCAGGCTCAAAGCAAGTACTGACAAGCTGTGCTACTGTCAGCTGTTCGTGATAGGCCTTCTCGGCGGAGATCACGGGTGCATATGTGGCCATAGGAAAATGGATCCGTGGGTACGGAACCAGATTTGTTTGGAACTCGGTTAGGTCGACGTTCAGTGAACCTTCAAACCTAAGGGAGCTTGTTATGCAGCTGACAACCTGACTGATCAGACGGTTCAAATTTGTGTATGTTGGGCGTTCAAGGTTGAGATTGCGGCTGAAATAAATGAGTGCGAACAAAATGCAGTGAGAAGCACAAGTGAAGTTTACCAAGTCCAACTGAAGATTACGACTCTGTTTCATTCATCGAGCCCACCTTCATGTGCGTCTGTGTGACACCTTTACTCGGTTGTTGAGCGCTGTGTGGTTTTTATAGAGTTTACACTCATTGTCTGAATTTCTACAGAGCGGAATTTGGTCTTGATTATAACTAACTGCAACCTGTATTGAGTGTAACAGCTATATCTTCTTCTGGTCGCATCGGTTCACACATGTTATCAGCTTATCGAGGCATCCTTAAACTGTAAGTGAACAGGATGGTTTACAGCGCTCAGTCAGCGTAGATCCGATTAGGCTACCGTAGTGCCTTTGCTCAGAATTGGTGAACATTTGAAGACGTGTGACGCTACCTCTGCAAAACAAATATAACATTTTGCTTTGATCGTCTCAATAAGCATCGCTGAAATGATCTTTAGTGAATTCCAGTGGTTCATTTGATTGCCACCTCCCGCTCGTCCTCATAGGGTACCTGTGTTCACTCATCTGATATCGACAGCGTGAACAGCTCTACATTTGCAGCGAACGTTCTTGCAGTAAGTTATCTTAGGTCTAACAATTGCCAAAGTAACCTAGAAAGGGATTACTCATCCCTTCCAGTTTACCAGGTGTTAGCTCGTGTATAGGCCGAGCTAGGTATCCTGTATAGCAAAAACCCTCATATCATCTCGAAGTTGGCCAGTCCACCTTCTGTAATTCAGTCAATCGCCAGTTGTGTTGTTAATTGTCGGTTAGCATGGAACTGTGTCAGGTCGGGTGACCGAATGAAGATCACGCGTACGGAAGAGTAAAGAATGTTGATCGGTTTAGTAACCGATGGTCACCGCAGTTCACATGAACGAAGGTTACCGTAGTGCTTATGGTAGCGTCAAACTGCCTTCTTCATTCTGTATGAGTGGTTATTCCGTAAGAATGCACCGAGTCTTAGTGAGGACGGAGCGTGTGAAAAAGATTTTTGGAACCCATGATAAATGAGCTATCACATAGTTGGGTGTGTAACTACGGAAATTGGGACAATTCCGAACCATAGGGCACCGGGTATGTCCTACACTTTCGGTTCTCTCCAGCAGTTCTAGTAGTAAACACACCTTTGAACAGAAGGATTGACAGGGGCAGTCAGTACTAGTTAGTTGGCTCGGTCTAACGTGAGGAGGGGACGGTTCTGTTTCTCAGTTAGCTGTACTTTTACATGTGCGTTGCCAGACTGTCCACTCACACAGAGTGAACGAAGCAACTTTTTGCTGTTGCATCCTGCTTTCCGGTACGTGCCAGTTACATGATCTTTGTTAAGTGTCACTAATTTATCCAAACAATGATGTTCACAGTTCAATCGAACTCGGTGTGTTGACAATTGAAGACCGAAATATGATGATCGAGTGAAATACGGCATGCAGATTGACTTCGCCATAGGACCAGAACACATGAAGTCTCACGGTTTATCCGTTCAACTCTAGCCTTCACATTCCCACAATCAAGTGGTTGTGATTCGGCCGACGCATGATCTACCTAGCCCTCAGAATGAGTGAGACGATTGCTCTTTAACGCATCTTCAGTAGTCTGAGCTACAGCGGCTTACCAAGAGTATGACTGATATGGTAATGTGATAACGTCCTGACTGGCTGATGCAACCTTTTATGGGCACCTGGATTGTCCTGTAACCGAACACTACTCTTCACAAAGTGAATTCATACCTATCGCGTTGTTCATTTTGTTTAATTGTGTGCAGTGTTCAGGATACCGTGTCTAGTGAAGCAGATTTGTGGCGGGCACAATGGGTTTGTGTGTGGTGCTACTGATCGAACAATGACTTACTGTTAATTTGTTGCCAGAGGTCAGTTAAACGACCTGTATCGATGGGTGGGCGCGAGCAAATAAAGTTGTACCTTACTGTGAACGAGAAACTTGACCTTCTCCAACTCTGAGTCTAGTTGCTGATGCTGGATGACCCTGACCAGCTACTCTGGTCTGTGCATGAAGTGTTCATGTAGGGTCTGTACGGACTAGCAGTTCAGATTCTTGTTTAGAAGCCTCTGAAACGAACTGAGATTACAATCAGTCGGTCTCAGTTATTACCAGTATAATAGAGGACAAGAAGTTCTACATTAGCGGGTCTTATTAGCACCACGTACACCAGCGATTCTAATCAACGGCCAGTGAATATGCATCAGGTTGTATTCCAGATGTTTATCAACTGGATTACGGAGTCATGAACACCCGGGGTTACACAATGGCGCAGGAAATATTCTCCTCAGCTGGCAGTGGGAAACGTGAAACCGTTGTAGAACTGACATCATTCACTTCTGACTTGAAAGTTTCCGAAGCCTCTCGGATACATTTTGATCTACGTAACAAAGTTAAAATCAACCTAGAACTCAATTGCAATGGATTTCACTCCTAAGCAATCACCGCAGAATACAACAAAATCAGTAAAAACGTCCAGAGGCTTGCCCACGAGCAAACGTGGACACAGACTACTTCACAGAGGAGCTTCACCTAACAACTTCACTTATCCTCAACCACTGTGATAGAAGGGGTGAGTCAGTTAACTGTGGAAGAAAGGAGCTGGTTCTGACACCAGGAAGTCCATATTTTCATTTATATCCCTAGGACGCAGTTCACAGATCGATATAAAGTATCACTGTAAAGAATGTCATAGCAAGATTAAACTAAACCAAGAAATAACGGAATCAGTAAGTAGTGCACAATCCAAGAAATGTTTGCTTACATCGGAATCAGTTGGCAAAATACTCACAATTGTGGACTGGATCCTTAAGTCGACACACTTGTGCAGAAGGTTGCCCATTCACAAATTAGTAGCCAAAATCTGCTATCATATTTGCTAGTTTCCACTTAGGAACTATTGAATTTGCCGACTAACAGTCCGTACTAGTGTTCAGATGAGTCAGAAGTTGGCAAGGTGAACCCTAGAATTTTGATATCCTTCATAAAAATCGAAAAGCAACAGCAATGGATCACGCAACCAGGCAGATGCAGACCAGACGGTGTGGTAACTATCCACTTCATTAGCTGTCAGCGACAACCGAAAGCAAGGGTAGGGTTTTTGAGGCTCAAAAGATCATAATACACAAGTAAAGATGTAAAATTGGCAACCAGGGCAGTCTGCAGCTAGATCACTAAGTATGGGGGTGAAATGTTAATTCATTATACTACAATGCAAGACAAGCAGAACCTACCAGCAGAGGTCATAGATTGCTTGATTATCCACCATGAATGCGCAATCCGAATGCTCCAACGTGCAATGCGTGGTCAATACGGAGTTATATGGCTCGACCACCGCGGTAGAGATATGCGGCGCCGGGTAAATAGCGAATTCCAACTTCGATCTTTTCCCATAATCCCTACTCAATTGCTCCATCAACAACGCCGTAAATCCTGACCCAGTGCCGCCTCCAAACGAATGGAATACCAGAAAACCTTGTAGGCCGGTGCACTGATCGGCCAGCTTACGACACCGGTCCAGCACATAGTCCACCATCCCCTTCCCAACAGTGTAGTGCCCGCGCGCGTAGTTGTTCGCAGCATCCTCTTTTCCACTAATCAGCTGATCTGGATGGAACAACTTCCGATAAGTCCCAGTGCGGACTTCGTCTAAAAAGTCATATCATAAAATCGATGGCAAGTTGCATTGGAACAGATTTTCATCACGAAATTTAGAGTAACAAATCACGTGTTACGCGATGCAGCACTTATTCATATACCCCTATCTTACCGAATAGATTATACTTAACAAACCTCACCAGTGTGACTCAGCAAGATTAGTTCTCACAGAATGCGAAAAATTCGCCAAACGTTTCCTGTAGTTCAGTAATGGGTTTATCTGTTTTGTCACAAACTAACAGCATCCACTTACCAACAACCGTTGGTTCCAAATCCACAAACACTGCTCTGGGCACATGTTTTCCAGAACCGGTCTCACTGAAGAACGTGTTGAACGAGTCGTCTGCACGACCGATTTGCATATCTGATGGCATGCGGCCATCCGGCTGTATACCATGCTCTAAACAGTACAATTCCCAACAGGCGTTGCCAATCTGCACTCCTGCCTGACCGATGTGAATGGAAATGCATTCACGCTGAAATGAGACCGAGAGAAAATAGAGCACCATAGAGAAGAAATACAAAGTGTGTAATTACTGCAAGCAATGGTAGCACAACGGACCACATCAGATTGTCACACATGTTTCTTATTATGGTTTGTTTGGTCACATTATTTTATAGGTGTTCCTTTTCATTTACTAGTTATCCATCACCCCATGAAATATACCTATCGCGAATCACTGCCCCTCCGTTTAATGAAAAAGCATTCGGATTCGCTTATTTGAATAAATGCACTGGTACGTAAAACAGCCTGTTTTATCCGTTTCAACTCAGACCCAAACCGAATAAACTGAGATTGTGGACTTTGATTAGGTTCAACAAACCACGAAACCATTAATTTACAAAAAACAGTGAAGTTATGTTGCATGAATTCATCTGCATATAGTATTGGTTCCAGAACTTCAGGGTTGCAACGGTTGCCAAGTTCCAGTTCCTGTATGTACCGAGAACTATCATATACCAAACTGAAGTCCAAAGTCTGTCTTATATTTTCCCATGGTCAATTCAATATCCTAGTACACCTTGATGCCTCACTACTGAAAGTATTTGTATGAAGAGTATAGTTCGATCACTGGTACCCACTACACTAGGTAGGCCTTCATACTGACTGATGACGAAATCGGAGAATCAAAAGCCACTCAATTTTGGCAGTAGAACAGCTTCAATGAAAACATCATTCTCATTTCAGTACTCACCCCACTAATCTCGCGAAAATTCCCACTGAGCCATAGAGGACACTGATGACGAGCAGTCGTTTTCGATAATTCTTCATCAGATCACCATAGATGTATATGTTCAACAGAGTTAAATCAACTTCGAGAAAACAACTACTGGTCGGTATAGTACGGTACAGAATTAATAGGATACAAAAGTCTCCTTGCTGTTGTGTAGCGACTGGACTTTTGTCCAGACGAATCAAAGAACACCATTCATCCTGGCTCAGAACCGGCTTGACCACACCCACTAACAGAGCATCAGTTACCAATCTTGAGAATACGGACCATCGCGTTGACCCAAAGCAAGCCTTCTGCATAGTTTACAAAATTCGGGTCAACCACTCCAAGCTGGTCAGACAACGAATGCCAGCCCCAGCGGAATCGATTGCCAGTTGATTGCGCAATCCGATTCTCTTTTTTTCATAAACTTTTCCTGCAAACCCTGTGGTTATAGTGGCCAAAGGTCACATCATTGACATCAACCTCGATTTTTGTGACCTTACTGTGAGCGGATATCTAGCCACCCATCAAAAATACCAATGACGAGCTGTTTGAATGGCCTGAACCGTTTATTTGGAATTTCGTACCTTGCTAAACGGAGCAATAGTAGTTTCCTTGATATTGACTTAATTTGTTGAACATGTGTAGTTGTAATGATCTGATAAGTAATTATCGAAAATAGTCGATCCCAGTTACATTACTGCCGTGGTTTAGTTATACAGGATGAATAAACGTAGCAGGTTGATACTTAGTCTGCAGAGGATTTCTGTTTATTCAAACGCTGAGCGCAATACAGTTCTCCCCTTCTGGTGACCACTCAGTAAGGTACACTCCTCGACAGCTACATTTATAGAAATGATACATATGATATCTTGTTACATTCCACAGTTACAGCCATCCCAGTGTGCGACTCCTTGCTAAGACTAAGTCTAGAACAATTTTCTTATTTTTGCCACTGTGTTTTAGGTTTGTGCACATCATAGTGTTCTGGATCATTCTGAACCGTGTGCGAGCAGAAAGCTTGGCAGCCGACCCAAGAATGTGCTCAAACTAGCAAGTCGTAATCAGTGAACACTATTACGTCCAACCTACATTGTGTTTAGTTAGATCCAAATTATCATCATGTCCCGTAATGTTGAGCCTTCATCAAGCTTCGAGGTATAGTATAAGGTTGTAACTACCGTATCCCGGTTAACCTAGACAACCAGAATACCAAACACACTTAGGGTCTTATGTGCCAGTCGGTTAATAACGTTTAATTAAGGGTTTTGCGCAAGCCATTGCCAAATATATGCAATATGAATAGCAGATTGACAGCGTTAGGGAGGTCACTTGCGATCAAAAGCAGAACTCCGAAATTATTTCAAGTCAAGTCAAGTCAGGCCCAACTCGTTGTCCGCACCTGACACAGGCTGAAATGAAAAATTAACGGCTGCCTTCAAGCCAGTAAACCACAGCTGGAAGGGCTAGTGTGCCAAGGAAATCGAGGAATTCAGAGTCAGATCATGATTCTTCATCAGTAACGACGTGTCTAGGGTGCTTTGCACAATCACATTTCAGAGGTTTGGTCGATCTGCTTATATGTCCAACACTTCTCATTTAGAAACTGATATTATCTGCTTAAAAGTGGCCGAAGACAACTAAAGAAGAGACAACCGGCGAGGAAGAGAAAACTTTAGTGAATCAGGGTGTGGCAATTATAAGGGAGAATTACTTAGTCAATGGGGTAAGGTTATTTTCAGTGGGAAGTAATACCAACCTATTGCAAAAGTTACACAGCCCCAACCTGGCTTGTTCATGCGCTTAATGGAAAACACTTTTCTACCTGCCTAATTTGTACCAGAAACAGTAAAGTGGTGACACAGTGTTCTGTGGCACATTAAATGGACCTTCGTGAAGGGACCGAAAATAATCACAAACAAGTGGAATATGGATGAAATCAGTGCCCACTTTTGCGTTCACTCCGTTAGAATAACCACAGTTGATGTGCGTTAGGGGTTATCAGTTTTAAAAGGTATTATTTGTGACAATGTTTTGCAAAAGCTAAGCCGAAGCTCACTTAGGATCTGGAGATTGATGAATAAAGTTAGCATCCTAGATGGGGTAGCTCAGAGTAACGGTGAGTCTTCAGCGAACCATGCGTACTGCCTGTTAAAAGTTATCTGTACCGACTGAGTTGAACCAAATGGTTAAAAGAAGGTGTCTATGACTAAATTCTGTTGCTTTTCGTAATGTCTGTTTCTACCAATGCAATGCACAAAACAGTTCTAAGACCAATCGTATTTTGGATATTTCATCCTAGAGCATTCATTTTCTGCAAACTTGCGTGAGTCAGCGATCGGTAGTGTGTGACATGAAGGTACCTATTACTGAACACCGTAAAATCCCCGACATGCCATTACTCAAAACGAACAGAATTGGTCATTTTGTTTAACATCACATATCGAGAATTAACAATTCACAAAGTGCCACTTTCGACGATTTAAATGTGACCAACTAACTCTCGGCAAGTAACCTAAAACACGTGTGCTCTGCAGATTATATTAAACAGACACACCGAATCAATCCTTAAAAATACCCTAACGCAAAATCCCTGGCGACAAAAGAAACGCCCTGTTAGGCTAACAAATAAGTAAGTAATATTTCATATTTGAAAAGAACTCTCCAGTCCAGTTTACTGAACGAGTAGAAACACCATCAGTTCAAAGGTTTCCATGCAACTTACAAAAGGACATCAGACGATTTGAATGAGATAACCAATGGCAAAAACCACACATTATTTTATTGAACCTAGGACAATCAGACAAGCTGTTATTTGTAAATTTCTTATTTTGATACCAGGGACGACATTACAGGGCTGGAAAAGGCGACAGAACCTACAACGCTGTCTGAGAACCAAAATGATGTTGGTTCTTTTTAATGGTCAAGGCCAACCGAAAATCCTTCAGTCGACCTGAGGCCACTCCCATCGTGACCTGTGTAAACCGGGTTGATACTAGCTGATGCAGTTCCGACGAGCAACGGTGAAACTTAAATGTTAAATTTAAAGCAAAGGCCATTGTTTCCAGACAGTCCTGCATGCGTAAGTGATCCTCGCTTCACCTGAACGTTGTCTACGTAGCTGAGATCAAGCTGAACGAGAACTTGGTCTGACTAGTCCCCTGTTTGTCAATGTACTGTTGATTAGCTCATACAGTTTAGCCGCTGGTTCTCTCTATTAGAATACATCACAAGTAAATGCATTAAAAATGCAAACGAAACATAACAAGAACTTATAGGTTATGTGCGAAGAGGTTAGTGGGGGTTGTGTATATATACTCTCCTCTTCTTGGTATTCAACTTAGGAACGTAAAATTATGTAAACCACAACTTCTACCGACGCGCATTCGTGCTGTATTATGAAGCACGGTATGTGACAGCCGGACGGTCTCAGCTATCTTACAAAAGTGAACGTGAAAAGAAACATTGTTGACTTAGCCCGACGTGTACTGATACAAATCTGTCGTCGTAATCCTAGAATTTACTCGACTAGCATACACCATGTACCAAATAGGAAAGTACAATGAACTAGGGAAAAGTCGTGAAAACATACCATGTTGCAATGAGTTCAAAACTGAGATGACTTGTATTGTTTTCGGTAAACCAGTCTAGCCGATCTTTTTTTCAGTGATTTTATATTGCCTTGTTTTGTTTACGCGGGAAATCCCGGCTTCGGTGCACGTGATTACTCTCAAGGTTGTTGGCTGTGGTAGGACTAAACTCGTGAATTGCGTGCTGATTAGTTATGATGATACATCTCTTCGGTGCGACATCTCGTAGTCTAATAAATACAAAAGTAAGAATGCATAGAAGCATGAGAAATTAGTAATATCTAAGATCAAATCAGGCTGTCCTCGTGATTGAAGATATTAATACAAATAAGCCAGGTGTGAAACCACATTGCATTGTTTTTAACCACCTTTGAGTACGCGCATACACTGGCAGAGAGGGGTTAGCGTTGGACAGTAAACAACGAAACATTGTGTGGAAACAATTTATAAACAAGACAGAAAGCTGTGTAAAAAAATATGATACTGAATGAAGATAAAATCAACATTCGATATATTGTATTTTTTGGTATGTCCAAGGTTAACTAGTGTTAGATGTTACAAGAAATGATGTTACTGTTTCTTATTGCTGACTGATATTCAACGTCAGGGTGGTAACAAATTAACCTCAAGCAACTAGTTACCTAGCTAATGAGCAGGATGATAACATGAAATACTCATTAGTAATGCAAACTCGTAATTTGTCGCCTAAGTTGTAATATGAAGAATGAAACATCTGCAGGCACGCAGTTTACTAATCACAATTTCAGCACCTTGGCCGTTTAATGTTTACTACGAAGACAGCGCACGAGATCGGAATGTACTGACATCCTGAACATATAAACGGGCAAAAAGACATTGTCAGTGACTTTTTCATACCTTTGCTACAGACAAATGTCAGAATATCTTTTTTGTGGATTGGTGTCCGTTGATATGGCTAAAACTGTTTGTCTACAATCTTCCCATGCCTCCGGGGTTGTTCCAAATGAATGTGACAATGCAGCGGAAGACAGGAACGGGTATACTATACTGATGCTACACATCTTTGTGAGAGTCTACACTCTCGGTCGTAATAACCAAGTCGGATCAACTGGAATTAACCGGATCGTACTGCCAAGATGACAGTGTCTACGCAATACAGATGTTATAACGAATCAAGTAATACTTTCGAAAGTCGTAATCCATTGCACATGATACCATATGGCATGATTTTCAAACTAATTTCATTCTGACCAAGCAGTTGATTAACAGCCTGCGTCCAGGAGCTAAAAACACAACATCCTCCATGCTTTACTAACCTGATGAATTTTCACTGTACATTTTGTTTTCCAGGGTTTATATCAATACAGCGGTCAACGCGTTGAATCCTTGTTTTCAGTGTTGTACAAGTTTCGACAGATAGAAGTGTACAGGATACTGTTCCGTTGAACTTTTTCGACAACTACTCAGCCAGTCAAACTCGAATGTTTGGATACAGTCGCTAACTGCATTGCGGTGTGTTCGTTCCTTATATAGATAGTATTTTTCTTAACGTACACGTAGACAGTCTTTCTCACTGTCCGTGTGCATACATATTTTCCAACTTGGTTTATCTTAGTTTTCAACATCTCACAACCGTGTCATCTCTACCCACTGCCTGAAGTCCTACTTAAGATCGTTGATTGTTCCTCACTCGGTATTAATGTTTTTGTGTTTCCTCCAATTTCGGAAATGGACCACTCTCCAATTTGCTTAACAGGGGCAGAAGTTGTATGATCGAACAAGATAATGTCAGTTGTTGGCTAGGCTTCCAAATGAAGCCACCGTACAATTGTGCGATGTTATAGTACACCAGAAAGCAGATCGAAGGTGCTGAACCGTCGAAAGGGTGGAAATTAAAAATGTCGCACTCTCTGAACAGACCAGACGTAGCAATATTATCACGACTTGAGGCTGAGTGACTAACGACCTGCAACCCTTCCGACAGAGAAGCGACAACTTCTCGGTAGCTTGCAGAGAGCAGCGCTTGTGTGACTTCTCTAGAGCCCCCGGTTTCAACCGTGTTTTTTCACTTGTCTGCTCTGTATGCATACTTTTATATATTTCTGTTATAGGAGGTCTGCTATGAACTCGGCGCCTTTTTATTCAGTCGTACAGTTAATTGCATTCAGCGAATGCCTGCCCTTTTTTCCAACGGATCATTTGGTATTGTGTTCTTCAGAGTCGTTTCCTTTGTACACTTTTGACTATTGTCCAACCTACCTGAAGGTTCTTCACGCTTTTTGCTCACCAAGCTTTTGACTGCTGTCGTTGGTTCAAGATCAGCCTGGAACTAACTACTCATCACATTTCCGAATATTAACGGAAATATACGATTTGTTTCCAGAATTTAATGCGTTCACTTAGTTCCATGCCTGTTAGAACTACGTTTCGACTACTCTTCAGGGAAGACAACTTAAATTGTTGCTGGACGGGGATCAGGCGGACAACCACTTCTCCACCACAAGCTCACACGTGATCGAATCCCACCTGCAGGAAATTTGGCCTGAGAGATTGCCGAGGACAGCACAAACCGCAGTTTCTGTTGTCCATTCACAAACTTTCTCCGAGACAGCGAAAGTCACTGGTCAGTTAGTGTGGTGTCCTCAAACACTGTCCAGTCAGCCGAGTGTACCACATTCAACTCCATGTCTTACACTGAACACACGCCATCTTAACGAACTGCTTACTCCGAAATTTGGTCCAACAAGCAACAAAAATTTGGGAGCGAAAATCTCAGGTTTTGCCATTCGGCTTGAACAAAATCATTATCAAAAAACGACGGAAAACCTAGCAACCGATCTCTAAAGGTCCTTGTCATCTCATGTTTGTGCGGTGAGTAGAAACTGGAACCATTTTCGCAGTTGACAGTAAAATATAGCCTACTGTTCTTCTGACCACAAAATCTGAACTGCTAAGCTGACACAGCTCACAACTTCTGGTTGTCAGTGGCACACCTACGGTCACTTCTAAGCAAGTCTTGCTGATCCTCTATCAGGCCTCTGACAAAGAACCCTGCTGAGTTTTTACAATCGTCGCAGAGCATTTTATTTTAATCGACATCGATTTGCTGCATCCCTTTTATTCGGGTTGGTACGAGATGCCGTATTCGAATCAATTCCGGCACTAAGTTACGTACTTCAGACACGCTAACGGCATTTGCGTTCATGACACTCCTGTTTGTCCAGTCTGCAGCACCTGGGCAACTTGTGGATCTTTTTATTAAATTCTATCGAAGGAAATTCTATTAGTGACCCCTAATATCACTCATGGCTTCCGTAACACTGGACTCCCATCTCAGCTTAGCTTCATCGGCTGTCTCTCGACAAGCCAAAACTGATAAGAGAAGACTCTAAGTATTACGTTCTTCTGACAGTTCTTGAGCCACACGGTAGCACTTGGCTCTGGAAATTTCAGGCGAATGGCATCCTTGTGGTGGTTTTCGTAGGATGAATAAACAACCGTCCCAGACAGATACTCCATCCTGCATACGCAGTACTTAACCACTTATTTATGTGGGAACATTATTTTCGTGAATATCGCTTTTTTGCACGCACGTTACCAAATTCCGGTAGCCAAAGACGACATATCTTAAGACCGCAGTTACGACTGCTTTTAGCCTTTTCGAATTCTTTCGAACGAAAGTGAGCTTGCTTGAAGCAGCTCAAACTTTTAACGCTTCAGTCATGACGTTACACGCGGTCTGAGTGTTGTCTACTCCTATCTGGATGACATGTTGCTGACTGCGTCTTCACATCAGAACCGTCTGGCGTATTCTCGCGCTTTACTAGAGCGTTTGATTCAACAAGGCACCACAGTAAACTTTGCCAAATGAAAACCGAGTAGAAGAGCTACTGAGTTTCTTGGTCAGCGACTGTAAAAAAATGAATTCGCAACACTAAAAAATGAGGTCGCAGCTATTCGTAAATACCCGGAACCAAATTTCTTTGGACAAGTTCATCGTTTTATTGGTTCGATTAAATAATTTAAGCTTCTCGTGCCTCGCTCTACCCACATAATTCTGCCGATGACAGACCTCCTTTGTAAAGGTGAGCACAACTTCCAGTTCACAAGACCTGAGCTCACTGCGTTCGGTGAGCTCAAGGATGCAGTCGCCGATTTAGTTCCTTTTGGCCGTTCTGACCCGAACGCACTGCCGTCGATTAGAGCAGACGCTTCCGAGACAACTGTCAGCAACACTCCATAACAGTTCACTGCCGGTCATTGAAAAAATGTGGCGTTCTTCAACGATCGTTTACAACCTTTGGAGTATCGTTTCAGCTGTTTTGGTAGAGGAAAACTGGTAGTCCACCTAGGTATCCGCCACTTCGATCATTCGGCGAAATACAAGATCCCCACAAAGTGGAGGGGACCGTATGTAGTATTTGAACGTGGTGGCCCAGTGTATCTGATAAGGACGGAGAAAAATCAACATCGAGTGCACGGAAGCCAACTTTGTGAACGGTACAAATTGGTCTCAGCAAGAATCGGCTTCCCTCCTGAAGTATGCCGATGAGCTGGCCCCGTCGTGCCCTACTCGACGAGATCTCCATAATCGGCTCCCGTCACTTTTCCCCAGGTCGTACTGTGGAGAGCATCCGGACGCGTCTGTATGCACTGAGTTGGCAGAGGAATCCTGTCCCCACTGCCAATCCAGTCACCGTCTCGCAGACCAACGTGACATCTGGTACTGAGTCCCAAGCTGCTGGAAACTCCGAGTGGTTTGCCTGTTCGATCCAAACAGTGATTACCCAACTGGAATCTAATAGCGAGGCTTCTTTACAAACCGACGGATTACTAGCTATTGCCCGCGGTCTTCAGTCAGGTATTTTCACGATGGTACAAGCTAAGTCGCTGTTGAACATGCATGC
>QNGE01002570.1:85120-110049 GCA_008508345.1 Paragonimus westermani
TGTTGTTGTTGTTGTTGTTGTTGTTGTTGTTGTTGTTGTAGCAGTAGTAATAGTAGTAGTAGTGGTGGTAGTGGCTGCTGCAGATCCCAGTCAGTCCTTTAATACTGAATCCGATCCTGCCCGCGACGCCATCGATGTATCTGTATTCGAGCCCCATCCACTACATGCCTTACGGACAATAACAGCAGTATTGAGAACAAGTGACAATAGAAGCGCCTAGTGTACTGTCGCATTTACAGGCATTCAGGTAATTTTGAAGTGCACGAACGAGTGAGCCTTTGGTCGTTGAAGCCGCGACCAATCAGAACACAATTCGAGCCTTGGCGCGAGTGTGGGGCACACAGGCGACCTTGAGGCGTAAACAAAACAGTGGAAGTAGTTTTTGGCCATAATTTTGAGCTACCAGATGAACCCAAGTTGCTTTTTATTCGGCGCAGCACATGCAAAAACTACAGCCTGTGAAGCCTAGAAAACAATCGTCAACCGTGCATGTACACACTGTACTGTATTTTTCTTTTCATGTCTTTGCACTTACTGAAGGCTCTTGTGAACTACGGCATCCCCATACCTCGGTCTCTATCAGGTATTGACAAGGAACAGAAAGACTTCCATGGCAAGCTGCGGTGGCAAACGTGGTGTACTTCTTGTCCACAAATTCAAGCCAGCATTTAAGAGAAAGTAATCAGCCTGATCCCCTCCGTTGACAACAGAGTTTTCATCCGGAACCCTTAAATTCCGGAAAAAGTGTACGGCTCTGGGAACCCCGTGTGGATGCTGAAATACCCACACTTCCGACTCTTGTCCCCTAACTCCCACACAACCGTTTCGGAAGACAGCATTACAAACTGTTGCGTTTTACAGAATATGTTAGCATTTGTCGTTTTTTGTGATAACTTTTTAACCAAAACATACATGCATTTTCATACTCGGAGTTCTGTTTGCTTAATAACTCAGCTTAGTCTGAGCTATGTCACGCAGTGACAGCGACTAAAAACGCGTTTGCCAATCTAATTACCCACGCTGATTTGAGTTAGTACGCTACTGGACTTGCAGAAACCGGTAAAATATCTTGTTAATTCTTGCACGTACCCATACTCACGCCTTCTTCAGTTATTTGATGCATCAATAAGTCCGAAACCCAAAGTGTGTTACTCATTATCATATCTGTTCTCATACTAACTGTTTTCTTTCTTGGGCTCCACCACAATTGGGCGTGCTCGCAAGACGATCGGAAAGAAGGCATCATCCCTCAAATTATCAAGCCCGCGAAAGTTAAGTTATTATTGGTCAAAACGGGTAATCTGACACTGAGTAATCCTTCTTCTGCCTGTCTTGTTAGTACTTCGCTGTTGTCCTCATTTCAGATTTGCTTAGGGGTATGAGAGCAGGAAAGTGAACACTGTAACAACTATTTAATGGTGCCTACAGCGTTTTTTTATTTAAAAAAAGCGCTAGTATGCAAAATTGTCATCGATCAGGAAAGCAAAGAATGACAGTAGAAGATGATAGCAAGCCATGCAAACAAACGCCTACAACATCCACAAATAGGCTCAGAAGAATGCATTGGGTTATAGATACTTCAGTAAGGTGTACGTTGTCGAAGGGTGGTTTCTGGCGCTCTACGTTTCAGTAACTGTATGGCCTTCAGTTGGTTGACACGGAGTTTCGTAAACGCTTTTGCAGACAATAGTTAGGAAGGAACAACAGTGAAAGTTATTGTGATCCCAAACTTCGTGTCAACCACCCGCCCCCCGCATTATTAGGCTCCCTAGAAGAAAGTGTCCAAAGAGAGTAACAGGTAAGATTTCCAAACTGCAGTTGTAGGGGCTGGTATTTTGGGTAAACTAAACTATTTTTGCTTGATTATGTGAAAAGTGACGGAAAAGTTGGCTATCTCGGACGGTCGCGTTGGGAAATGTTTGAGTAAATCATTAAACTGATCCTTGTTGGACTAATGCTAACTGACTTTAATACGTTATCATTTCACACTAATGAAACCTCTGGTACACTGCACAAAAGTTGTAAAAGAATGTGTGGTTGCCTTACTTTTAACGCAGACGATTAGAAGAGAACAACCAGATTTGATTCGCGTCAACTTCCTTTCTGTTGACAGACTCAAACAGAAGGTGTACCAAAATAATTTTAACTTTTTGAAGCAGCTACATCGATATCTGAAACAACACTCTCAGATGCTGGAAAAGGTTCGCACCGCGTATCTGGGTCTATGTTGATGTGAAGACAGCAGGGTGATGGTAACTGTTAACCATCTCTGCCAAGCACATGGCATAATTTCGAAATAATTTATCTACATACAAATACTGTTGGCGTACACCAAACAAGGGAAATAACTATGTCTCTAATTTATGGACATCAACTTACACATCTTTCCACTGCGCTGGCAATATTGAACAATGGGGACTCAGAACGCTCAGAACAGTGTCTCCAGATAACAGTGTGTCTCGAGTTGATGTCACCGGAAGTGACAGACTTTGTTCCAACTGCCAAAATGTGATCGATCGGAAAATACCTCCTATAATTGGCACATGACAATCGAGCGTGAATTGCATATTGGTGAGATGGACAGTCGAGACGACAGTGCCTGTTCGCTGTCATTGTGTACACATACTGGCATTTGCTGTGGACAAGTGAAGTACGTTTTATCGTGCAAGTGTGCATCAAGTAAGAAACAGTAGGGGCGAAACTTTTCAAAGTGTTTCACGTGCAGGAGGAATTGATATAGCCGAGTACTGCGATGTGGTTGCACTCCGTCTGCGTCACGTCGCCCAGCTCATTCATCTCAATGAGTTCCTACTGCTGCAAGCCTTGGACGATAGCGGCTGCCTATTGATACATTAATAGGAGATTCGGTCTATCTACATTGCACACTATTTACAATCACATACAGCTATTACTTTTATCCAGACTTTCTAGCCAGTGGCTAACGACAATGTGGGCGATGCGTCACCAACTTCAAATGGATCACAATGGAGTGTTCCAGAATTAACTGGTTTGTATTAGTTCAGTCTTCTTCAGGTTCCCGTGGAATTCATAAGAAGTCAATTTTACAAACAGCGGTTTCCGGTAATCCTCATCAGGATTTCATCATATGGCAAGTGCGAGTTGCATATGATGATTTTAACAGATCAAATAGGTTATTGAAAATCACAGAAATGATGCGAATCTCAGTCTGTTGGAGGAGGGTGAAAGAGTTGGTGAATCCATTAGTACCATACATGTTTGTCATGAGGTCTGCATTCATCAGTGAGAAGTAGTTCACGTTTGCACGAGTTTCAGGTGACTGAGGTATAATCGGCCAGAAAAGGTGAAGGTTTTGTGCTTGTTTTTGGGTATACATGCAGAAGTTGTGGAGCCTGATGGCAGTAGCCTCGGCCGTTAATAACAATTGCACACTGACAGCTCTGGAGCAGTCTTGACGAACTTTGTAGATGATTCGGGACACTTCTTTCAGATTTATTCGGTGACCATTGCCAGTTAGATGGGATCCGATCGTAATGAAAACGGGCTTTCGCACACCGTTACGAAGCCTTTTCAGTGGGCGTTCATGAATCCTCGCCCACAACCGCCTTCCGGTTTTCCCAACTTAACCTGTTTAAAAACAACAGGTGAGATGGCAGATACAGAAAGACGAAGGGGACTTAGGCACATTATCCTGAATGCCCGGCACTGGTATCGGGCAAAGATAGAACAGAACGATATGTCATGTAGCAGGGTATGCACTCTCAATCGCGTTTAAAACTCTACGACCAATTAATTCACTCTTAACCTCACTCATGCATGAAACACAGGTGAAAATCGGGTTTTTCCATACTCTCTCGATGAGTTCAAATTTCCTAATGGAATGGAAATTTTCACCTATGAATCTTTCAGGATATCCATTTCTAACAGGAATTTCTCGAATATATGTAGTTTTCTTCTGGAGACTTTCTGGCGTGCAGGTATTTTGCAATCTTCAATAGTCAAGGCAAAATATTTCTTTTGGACTTCACTCGGGAAACACCGTGGAACTGTGTGTAGCGTTCTGCACACATCTTTTCTCTGTGAATGGATCTTTGAACTGTTCCATCAGATAGACGAAGCAACGCTACTTCTAAGACTGTGGGGTTGTCCTGGTGTTTTAACTCGATGGTGAACTTTACATTGGGATGTGCTTTAATGGACTCATCTAAGCTGACCTGGGGATCATCATCGTTTGGCAAAAGACGGAAAATATCATCCACGTAACGCTCGTTGGGCTTGCACTCTGTTAAGATATGACCGAGTTCAATGGTCTCTGGTATGACCACAGATATATCTGTGAGTAATGGACCAAAGGTGAATTCATTGCTACTCCATCTTTCTACCTATATAACTCCCTCTTAAATTGAAAGTGGATAACATAGGTGCAAAACGTTCATAGTTCTTTCAATTTTTCCTCTGTAACTCCAACATCGATATAGGTGCAGAGGTAATCAAGAGTTTCTTGCAGTGGTAATTTAATGAATGGAGAAATCACATCCAGGGACAACATGTTATCGTTCTCGATATTCACGGAATTGATTGGATCCACAAAATAGGTGTTTTTGGACTAAAATAAATTAGTCATTTGATCAGTTCTAATATATCCACTAACCACTGTGCTAAGACATGGTATTGCAAATTGTACATTTTCAGGATTAGTCTAATTGGCACTCTGTCCTTGTGAACTGTGGGAATAACATACAAACGTGAAATGATCGATGTGATAGGCTCAAACGTTGCAGCGTCGGTAATGCCTGCTTGTTTTATTTGGCTGAGTCATTTGGATTACATAATATACTTTGGGTCTCCCATTTACACGTAACTTTATTTCACATCTGGTATTTATTAAGAATGCCTGAGAATCGTCAACTTAATGTACGTACGTACTAACATTTTACTGGCGTTGGAGTAAATGGGGGTACTCGACTCTCTGCAGAGTAGTACAGCACCACATTATGCACTTTGTGGACAAGAATAACTGGATGAAACGTTCGGGCGACGATCCATCGGTCGCCGTGTACTGATGAGATGGGCTCAACAGTCACCAGATAATACTCCGCCGTTTTTGTCTTCGAAACTGCCTCAATCACAGGCTCTACGGGGGACATTCACAAACGTGGAGGAAATCCAAGTGATCATACACTTGGAATGCAGTACTATCTTCTAGACCACTTTGCAACATGGGCTGTCGTCATGTAAAAGAAGACTGATTCTTTGTAAGCATAACGATGAAGAAAATTCTGGACATCTCTGTTGAATTTACGGTCTACGCACTAATGGTCTCTTTTCTTATTTTTGCATTGCGATACTGTCGACCTGTTCGTGGAACACCACACCTCTAGCGGTAACCGCTGATTCCTGTATTTGGCGGATTCCATCAGCTGTGACTGAAATACACGATCTGAGCAGTCATACTTCGGATTGCTCTCTCATCAGAGTACTGTTTTATTTCTTGTATAGCGGAGTACTATGGGTTAGATATGTTGGCGCACGATGCATTGAGTCAGTATTCATGCACAGACCAGTTCGATCGACACACACATGTATGGACAGGTTATGCCAGATAGTAAAAAATTAACCATTACCCGAGTGGTGCGAACGTTTTGTATCGGCCCACACTCAACTGCTTCGGATTGTGGACATGCCATTTTCATGATGAATAAAGTTGTCAGAGAACAAAGCACCTCAATCTGGACAACAATTTTTAACCACTTGTTCATGTCGATTTCGCCACCCATATATGGATAAAATGTTCAGATAAGTCATGTTGACAAGAAGCGAAACGACACGGTTCAATAACAAGGCTACAGAATTGAGACATTCTAAACGGCGTTTATCGTTCTGGCATCACAGCTATCAAACCTCATATCAGAAACCACAAAGGATGCGACAAACCTAACAGCACAGCATGATGCGTCTTGGATTTTATGGAAAAATTATTGGTTCTCGAACAGTCTTCTGGTAATTTGTAAATCTGTGTCGTTGATGAAAGCAGCTTTTTGTTACCTACCGGTTGTTAAAAATAAATTATCCTGATAGCACAATCCGTCACGGAAATATCGCAATCTTATTTTGTCCATTTGCCCTAATCCATGCATGCTGGTTCCCAGCTCAACGATGCCTCTCAAAAGCCGAAACGTTTGCGCGGAGGTATGGCAGCAGACAGGCGTTATTGATCGTGGGCCACGGTGGCCAAATCATTGGGTAGATGGGTTCGAACTACTTGACTTGAAATGCGTGTACACCTCCACCTTACCCACAGCCAGTTAATCTGGCTGTAGTTGCAACGGCGTGTTAAGGTCGTCCCCTAACCAGACTCGGTTAGGAGACGTGTTTTTGAGCAAGCTCTTTCGTCTGGATTTAGGATTTTTTCATCTAGGTTCACTGTTCGGGGACGTTCGGTGTGTCTTCTATCTTGGAAGCCGGAGCGTTGGACGACCTTCTTCGTAACCTTATTTTCGAAACATAATTTCGTGACTTACTTCGCTGATAAGGCTTTTTTCGAGCATTGCCATGTTGTGGTAGTTGCATTGCTGGTCGTGAATGAAGTAGGGTTTGTGCTCCAATCACGTCAGTTAAGCGGATTATGGCAACAGGCATATAAACAGCAAGATATCAGGGCTCTGTCCTACTGGACGTAGTTTATATTAAACTAACTGAAGCAATAGGTATGGATAGCGTTTTGTCATCACAGAATTGCTGAACATGAATGTAACACTCTCCAGATTTAGAGTGGGGCTTTAGATACCGATAGCACACGTAAAGCACACGATACTTCGCCTGAGCTAAGCCTCAGTGATAAAGATGGATCAATAGACAACCCTCATCTATTGTAGCCTGCAAGTGTAGGGGTTCGAAAGACCCACTTCGGAAGTGACAGGCCGCCGTTCGGTCAAATCGAGCAAAACGATAATGTAGTACTCGGAAGTAGGTGTTTCGAATAGCCCTAGAAATCGTACTCGAATTGAACCCCACCCCAAGGAAGTAATGAGGAGAACACCGCGTACTGGTTGTAATAAGCAGTTCTTATTCACGAGAGAAGAAACCGAGTTTATGGGTTAAAATAGTTTTAATGAAATCACAGGCTGATCGTACTGACACACAAAGTCAAAAACCATAAGTTAATGGGCGCAATAGAAAATGAATTGGCGAATAACCGAAGGCCTAACACTGAGACTGTTCGCCTAATCCTGATGGGGTGTCTTTAACGTGCCGTTAGGACTGCCCACCTGTCAGACCTCTAGTTGTGTCGAGGTTTGGATAATCGGTGAATCAAGTAGGTTTTCATCACAACTAATTCAGCCAACCTTCCTCCAATGCGTTAGTCCGCACACATTCCTTAATTTCCATAGTGAAGATGTCATATGTGTAATCAGGTCAATTACCTCTCTAACGTCGTATGCAATGTGACATGTGTTGATACTGATTCCCCGTTGATTCACATTTCAAAGGCTAAGGTTAGCTATAAAAATAGCCATGTTTGTTCACTCAAGATCCAGTACAGTCTAGCACAACGTCCAGTACAACGCCCGATAGGGACGGCCAAGCAGAACGCTAGCTGGGACCACCCGACATAAAGCCTGACTGGGATCGCTCGAGGACTCACCTGACAGGGTATGTTCGACGTGATCAGCGGTTCCGATTTTGTCAGCAACGTTAGTGTCGGTGCCACCAACCCATTTCATTGTTTGATACGACTCTTCACCAAGAACCTTGCCATAACAACTAATCAGGTCTCTTCAAGCAATTCTACGTGGTACATCAACGGGAATGACCATTCACTGCTGTACAGCATGCTAAACAACACATCCTGTCTTGGCGCCGCCAAGCCACTTAAACGAAGCGTAGCTCTACGATGAGCACTACTGACTCCAAGACACGCACAACTTCATCCAGCAATCGAATTGCAAATCAAGGATTGCCCTCACATGAACCCATTCGTCCGTCACACCCAGCAAGCTTCCCCTGATTAGTAACTGTCAAAGTGATTTCTGTTGTGCTATCTGGATTTTGCTGTCCCAACACTTTTAGCCACAATTCCTGTTATTCATATATACTTGGTACACAATCACTTATGTGCTGTATATACGCCCTTTTTGTTGGCGTTATTGATCCTCTGATTATCGGTGACTTTTGTGCCAATAATTGGGTTCTTGGTGAAGAGTCGTATCAAACAATGAAATGGGTTGGTGGCACCGACACTAACGTTGCTGACAAAATCGGAACCGCTGATCACGTCGAACATACCCTGTCAGGTGAGTCCTCGAGCGATCCCAGTCAGGCTTTATGTCGGGTGGTCCCAGCTAGCGTTCTGCTTGGCCGTCCCTATCGGGCGTTGTACTGGACGTTGTGCTAGACTGTACTGGATCTTGAGTGAACAAACATGGCTATTTTTATAGCTAACCTTAGCCTTTGAAATGTGAATCAACGGGGAATCAGTATCAACACATGTCACATTGCATACGACGTTAGAGAGGTAATTGACCTGATTACACATATGACATCTTCACTATGGAAATTAAGGAATGTGTGCGGACGAACGTAGTGGAGGTGTAGTGACAGATTCATCATGAGTTTCGATTTGACGGAACAGAAACCTTTCAGTCTCGAATGAGGTCATTCGAACCTCTACAGAGGGCCACGTCGTTCACCGAATCTCCGTACAAAATTACTGAAGTTCTCTGTTGCGTTCTTAAAGATCACTTGACTCACATCAAACAAACACCATCGTTTCCATAATGTTTATGCAAACTTCTCAACAGCAAGACATCAACTTACGCCTGTGCAAGAACGTGTTTAAACGACAAAATCGGGTAGCAATGAGTATCAAAAATTGAACCAGTTGAATGACCTTCTGTGTTTCTGAATTGCTGTCTTGTGAAGTATGTCTCTGGGGCAAGCTGAAGTAGACTTCCACATACGGTACGGAAACGTGGGGTCACTGAGATGGCACATTAGGAGCAAACGTTCGACTCTCTTGAAGAAAGACTAAGTGACGCCGCTTCTTATTTCTTACGAAGTTTTTTCTGTATAAACATTGAGTGATAAGCACTGTTTTATTGCACTCCATGAAAGCCGGAAAACTTCGATAATTTCAGACCCTCAATTATTTTCTCAGATCACCCAGGTTACTGTTCATCGGTCAAAGAGGATATCTACAGGCCCTCACTGAAACAAATGCCAGTTCATTCAGACCTAGTTTGCACGTGAACAAACTTGTACCGTCTGTGTGCCGATTGATGAGGTGTTTTTCCACCGTGCATCAGACTCCTTCTGACCTGAACTCTGAGGTTTACCAGCAAACAAATGTAGCCTAGCGTTCGCGTATGATAATTTGACCGTACTTAGTGTGGAGGCAATGGCACAGCGGTCACCAAGGTTGCCTCATGAAAGAGTAACCGGGGTTGAACATACCGACGAACACTGACGTGGGCGAAATTCGGGTTGAGTACGTTTTACGGAATGAAAATGGTTGGAAAATGCATCTGAATAAAAAGGTTGTATGCAGTTATGACTGGCGTTCAATCAGTAGCAAATAGAGGTACCACATTAGACTGAAACTTATTATTAGCCGTCACTTTTGTGTTTTTCGTGTCCACCTATTGGGTGAGAATTGTATAGAATTGAGTTTATCCGTGGAAAGCCAAGCGGGAGACAAGCCATGAAGGTTTTTTGGGAACAATTTAATGGACACAACTTATAGTATCGTGCTAACTTCCTCGGCACTTAACAGTAGTAGAAAATTTGAGCAATTCACTCTGCTTTATCTCGACGGTTCTTGGAAGTACGTGGTCTTCAGTCCACAGAGTACAAAGTAAAACGAGACAGTCAGATGTACAGAATGGCAGATTGGTTTGCGTGGCAAAAAGTTGTTAGACAACAGATTTTTCACTTAACCATGGAACAAAAAGTAGACACCTGAAGGTCTATGTGATAGGTCCAGCCTTGTTTTAGATAAACCCAACTCTGAAACTGCATCAATTAGTTCATCTAGTTCACAAATACTTAAAAGTCCGAAGTATGACTTCATCAAGAACTGCGTCTACCTATGCATTCTCAATCATTTCCCGACACTTTGCATAGCCGGTATGTTTTCAGTCTAACTTCCAGATGGTTGGGCGATAAAAACGTAGACTACCGGTGAAACGATTGCGTCTTCCAAAACCGGTTATTTGGACAGTCTGATGGTATCGAACCACTTACTCGATCAATAATGTTGCATATCAGCAAATACCTCGTAAAGAAGGGGAAAGTTGTACTTGTGTTCACCCAAGTAGTTTGTTACTTCAGTAAAGGAGTTCACCGGATTTTTATTCACTCACAAACACGTAGCTTATCCGATCACGCGGATCCAGCTATTCCGAGATTTCTCCCTAAGGTCCCGTCGTGTGCACGCACTAATTACTCTCCTGCTTACTCTTGTAGTGTCGGGATTGGAATCTACAGCACAGTAGCAGACGAATAGTGCTTTTTAATACATTTTGTGTGGAGGAGTTACACCACCAGTACGTTTATTCAGTTATTGGTTATGAAGCGACTAGATTTCAACTTTTCACACCAGGTTATTGCCAAGCACTTGGTACGCAAAGTTGTTATCATAGGCTACATATTACTGTGGACCTTGGAAATCACATGAGACGATACTCATGACATTTCTTCTTAGTACTCACCAAGTAATCCAAACCTTTGATAATCACCTAAATATTTCGCATTCTCCATAAGGAGTGGTACGGCAGGGTTATTCCAGTCGTAAAACTGAATGTGTTTAACTCTAAAGTGGTTTGATCCATCGTAGAAAAAGAAATTCAGATGTAACCGTTGGAGAATTTCGATGACAGTCTAAGACTCAAACAGCCAGTTAACTGTGTATCACAAACCGCTGAAAGCCGTCAGAGATGGTTGTATTATTAACCTATGAAAATACGAATTTCGCACCCGGATTAGTGACGTGCAGGATCTCTGCAACGAAGGTGTTTACGTAGACGATAGATTCTAAGTTGGCAACAGAAGTTAGCTGATGAACTCAAAGTAACCTAGTAGTAGGCACAGTGGAAGTACACTAAAAGTGTCTTCTTTGCTTTCAGCCAACACCTGATATATTACTCTGCCATGTACTTCGCATACCACATGCTTTAAATATGGTGATACTTGTGGGCCTGTGAATTGGCTGCATGAAAAATCTGGTCTGAGAAACCCACTGTGAATTGACATTCTGCCAACAAACCACCACATTTACGGAATAGTCTTAGTTTTCGATGGGATTTTGAGTTTTATGAGACATATGGCGTCCTACGCTTATCAAACTTCTATGTTTAAAATCCTGAGAAAACTAGTGCGAACTGGCAGCTTCCCAAAGGGAATTTAAATTGAGCGGTTAGAGGAAATTGTGCGCGTAGTTTGTGATCGGAAACTCTTACCACATAACAACACGAAACCTTCAAAAATCTTGTCAAAAAGCTTACAATATAAATGTTCAATCATATTAAATTTGAAACGAGGCAGCTTTGGACCTAAGCAGAAATGTATCTGCTACAGTTGAACGTAGGAAGATAAACGGAATACAGTCGTTAGCTTGAACATAAAGTCTGAAAGCAAATGGACTTGAAAATTAAAATTCTTCGCCTTCCTCATTCTCGCCTTCATCCGCAACACTGTCAACACCAACCTCCTCGTAATCTTTCTCCAAGGCAGCCAAATCCTCACGTGCCTCAGAAAATTCACCCTCCTCCATACCCTCACCAACATACCAATGCACAAACGCACGCTTCGCATACATCAAATCGAATTTGTGATCCAGACGGGCCCACGCCTCGGCAATCGCTGTGGTATTACTCAACATGCAAACGGCTCGTTGTACTTTGGCCAGATCACCTCCCGGGACAACGGTGGGTGGTTGATAGTTGATGCCAACCTTGAAACCAGTCGGACACCAGTCGACGAACTGAATCGTGCGCTTTGTCTTGATTGTGGCAATCGCTGCATTCACGTCTTTGGGAACCACATCACCACGATACAACATGCAACAGGCCATATACTTGCCATGACGTGGATCACACTTGACCATCTGGTTGGCCGGCTCGAAGCACGCATTGGTGATTTCAGCCACGCTGAGCTGCTCGTGGTAGGCCTTCTCGGCGGAGATCACGGGTGCGTACGTGGCCAGTGGGAAGTGGATACGCGGGTACGGGACCAGGTTTGTCTGGAACTCGGTCAAATCCACATTGAGTGCACCGTCGAAGCGCAGAGAGGCGGTGATAGAACTGACAATCTGACCGATCAGGCGATTCAGGTTGGTGTATGTTGGTCGCTCAATATCCAGATTGCGGCTAGACGGTGAGGGAAATGTAAGGGATCAGACTAGCATGCTGCATAGTACAGCCAGCTCGCGCATGTAATTGGTGGAACAGCGATGCGATAGTTATATGAGCGTCAGGGCGGCAACTTACCGACATATATCGTAGATGGCCTCGTTGTCCACCATGAAGGCGCAGTCGGAATGTTCGAGTGTGGTGTGAGTGGTCAGAATGGAGTTGTACGGTTCTACGACGGCGGTGGAGATCTGAGGCGCCGGGTAGATGGCGAACTCCAGTTTGGATTTCTTCCCGTAGTCCACACTCAGGCGTTCCATGAGCAGCGAGGTGAACCCGGACCCGGTGCCCCCACCGAATGAGTGGAAGAGCAGAAAGCCTTGCAGCCCGGTGCACTGATCTGCCAGTTTACGAATACGATCTAACACGAGATCGACGATCTCTTTGCCTACGGTGTAGTGTCCGCGAGCATAGTTGTTCGCCGCGTCCTCTTTGCCGGTTATCAATTGTTCTGGATGAAACAGTTGTCTGTATGTTCCGGTGCGTACCTCGTCTGAATAGGACAAGATGGGTGAACAGTTGGTGAATGAGTTTGTGCGCGCAACGATTCGCAACACTGGTGGTAACGTGTAGTGTCATGTTACTCTATCTATCATTGTGAACCCTAGTTGAGGATAGCACTCACCTACAACAGTCGGTTCGAGATCGACGAAGACTGCACGTGGTACGTGTTTTCCAGCACCTGTCTCGCTAAAGAACGTGTTGAACGAGTCGTCCCCGCCGCCGATGCTTTTATCACTCGGCATCTGTCCATCTGGTTGAATGCCGTGTTCTAGACAGTACAACTCCCAGCAGGCATTTCCAATCTGTACGCCAGCCTGACCGACGTGGATTGAGATGCATTCACGCTAAAACGAATTGAAAAAGCTTATTTTAAGTCACAGAGGTGCGGTCTCTTTTCCTGCATAAATTTATATAATAATAAGAATCGATACATACCATTTTGTCGTCTGATGAGCAGTGGTAATGGTAGCACAAGAATCACGGACCTGCTTTCAAAACCGAATGTTGAACTCTGAATTCGACAGCTTATATTCGATCGTATCGACATAGCAACGTGCGACCCGCAGAGGTACTTCATTTGTGTAATTACTATTTTTGTTGCTGTGACAACCGGTAATTCAGAGTTGACCTTAAGACGAACAGTGACACTTTACTCACAAGACACTTCGAGTTTTAGAAGAATTCCGCTGGTTTCAGTAAGCAATATTCCATTTCAGGTGGTTGGTAACCTGTGGTGCTTTAGTTCATTTAGCGCCTATCACAAAGTTTGTGGCTGCTCTAATTAGTACTGGTTCAGTTTCTGTTCTTTGGCTTCGTTAGAAGAGATGATAGGTAAAACACCAAATTTTTGCCAAAATTCACCTTTTGCGTACCCATAGCTGTTTATACCCTCCTGTATTGTGGGGAAATTCTTGCTTTTTCAAGAGGGGAAGAACAAACACTAATGATTTGCGAAATCCATAACTGTTTGCGGACTGTTAACTTATAGTGGACGTTACCCTAGCTTCATCCTATCTATACCACCCGTATGATTCAGCTTAAAGCAAAATGTACTAGTATTGGTCTAGAACGAACAACCGAAAGGATGTGTCCCGAATGTACCCATATCAGAGCTGTCCGTTCCCATTAGGTAATGCCGTACATACTAATGCAGCAGTGCAATGAATTTCCATAACCTATTTCCAGATTTCTGTAGGTCTGTGAGAAAAACCTGCGAATTTGAGCTGTGACCTAGAGCCCAGCAACAGAGCAGTACTGTTGAGAATTACCATATTCGGAATGAAGGGAAAAACTTTGTATAGTGACCTTGAGTTTACCTCTTAGAACTTAAATAAGGGCCCATTTTACCGTAGACAAAACTTAGGTTTCGGCAACTGTAGCAGATCATAGCAAGATGATTGTCCGAATCTATCTGTTGCAGGTGAATGGTTGAAAATTTTGGTTAATATGAACTGCTCATTAACAGCTGACCCTAAGTGTCACATTGCCGTCAACTTTCCAGCAACCCCTTTTCGAAAACAAACACTATATATGAGTTTCGCACGTGCTGGTACTCGTCAGTAGTGTAAGCCCTTGCCACTGCCATGGTCATAAACCTGGCCACACTTCCGTGAGATAGCCGTGTTGGCTACTACACCACTGATCTCTCGTTAGGCACGATTGAATATTTGAATGTAAAAGTTCAGCAGCATTCGTTTGTGAGTAATGCTCAAATTGCCTGTCAGCCTCGACATGGAGCACAGTCACTATTCTGTCAACTCTAACTAACAGTAAGGAATATTGTTTAATATGGATTGAAAGTCACTCACAGTTGCACGCAGCTATAGTCTTCCCATAGAACTTCCGTTCAGACAGTCCAAAATAGGTGTCTGCTCGTTTGTCTTTGAGGTAATGTCATCACAATGAATACTATATCGATATTTTAATGTAGTAAAAACTGTGATCTACTTTTGACGAAGATTAGTGTTTGTTGTTTAGTTGGCAATATCACTCTGAATTTATGATCTCTGTTGTTCAAAGTCACTATGATCATTGAAGGTTATCGTACATCGCGTTTCATTGTTTACAAAGCGTTTAACTACAGATGAACAGAATGGTAGTAGAACATGAACCATCTGTTGTTCTCCGGGGTAACACGGACATATTGGTAATTATAAAGATGGGAATGAACACCTGTGGAAGGAAGTCATACACAAATGGGGGTGGGCGGCTGGTTGATAATATTGAGTACGATCTTGTTTCATCAAGTAATGCTTCATTTTCCACTTCTGTGACTAAATCTACATAACATACCGAAAGTGAGATCGATTGGTTAAACATGTCTTCCGACGAGTGGACGGTGTAGCAGAGGATGGTTAATTCAGTCCGTGTAGAGAAGCTTTTGTCAAGATCATAACTGAATTCACGTTTTAGAATAGCCTTCAGGGCAAATTTCGTGAAAGCTTCATTTGGATAATAATTTGGCTGTTTCTGGGGACTTAATGAATACCAGTGAGTTATTTATGGATTTGGATCAAACCTCTTTGTTTTGTCACTTCAAAGGAAAGGTGATAACTCCTGTCCATTCCTCTAGTATATTAATCAATTAAAAGCTGAATGGTATTGATTAGGACAGGATACACAAATGTAATTTCTGATCCGTGGGGCATGAGACTTATAGGATCGCTTTTTCACAGAGCACATCACCCACTCATGGGTGGTACAACTAAAAGTGAGCAAGCTGGTAATCACACTGAAAGCTTACGGAACATCATTAAAGCGTAGTAAAAAATGTAACTCCTTCTTTCTGTCCAGAACGTAACTGCTAGTCTTACCTACGACGACAGCTTACTCTGGACCTCTGTTATTGGATGTTTATCGATCAACGATCACAAACAAGCGCTCAACAGCCGCCTTATCGAGAATTTCCGATGACTGAAGATTATGTACAACTTAAGACATTAGAACACTGTATTCTGTTTCACTGCGAACAGTCCGTTTGCTTGGTACTCTGCAGTGCTCACATACTTATTCCTGTGGCTGCGGTATTAGCTACACATGCAGGACACACTAATAACAGACCACTCACATAAAGGCGCATACACCCAAGCGGTTCGATCTGCATTTCGAACCTCCAGGTATTTGTATGGTTATTTAGAGAGAAACCAAGCTTAACCCACAGGAAAGCATCTAATAGCAACCATATACAAGGTTAAAAATCACAACTTTATTATTCATCAGAGTAACCAGGACTATCCATTAGTTTGATGAAGTTCTGACATCTGGGGGTCAGAATCTCCCCGATTTGTTCACAAACAATTTGACCCGATGCTGTGATTATCTTGGCAGTCGTTAATCGCATGCTTTTCATTGTTGCTGTTTGGCCAACCACATTTTCATTCAGTCTGTCTCTTACAATACTTACGTTTATGTCTTACACCCCGTGGATCTACATACTTATGCTTAAAACTATTAAAGTTTGTGTGTGACCAGCAAGTTCCAAATGTTAAAAAAAGGTTTCACCTCACACAGATTAGGTCTGCTCAATTTTCTATCTAAATTTAATGGGAGAGCCAGTTGCTTTAGACCTACTTACCGATACACGGATTGACCGATTAATCTCAGAAAAATTTCCAGAGGTTTGTTTCGTTTCAAGTGGGTTGATAGGAACGTCATATATTGTTTCCCAAGGGTTGATGAATAAGTTAGCCTGAATCAGCATTCAGAAGCATTTGTTAGACACGACTAAATGGTAATACGCAGACCCTCGACCATGTTTGCTTGTGGGTAGAAATTTTGAGTTATTGCGATAGCTGTGATCACTTGTAATTGATGTTCGGGTTGCACTGATCACAATTCCCACTACTTATCGGTAAAATAGGGATCAGTGAGTAGTTTTTGGGGTACCACGTCCCAGGTATGAAATGCCGATATTGACGTGTCCACACCAATAATCTTTGTGATCTAGCTAGAACAAAACGTTTGTCTTTTCTAGAAGTTACATTCATACTCAATAAAACATTTGACTGCTACAGTGTGTGACGGGGAAAAAACCTTCCTGTTAAGCATATTCAGTTGTTTGAATATTCCCACATCTGGGAGTTGTAATGTGCTACTTGTGTTCACAAGCAAAGAGGTCACTTTTGCTTTTGCAACTGAATACAGCTTGGATATCACAACGATCTACTAACGACAGATTTTTTCTTGACGCACATCATCTATCGCTTTTCATAGCCATGTTTTAAAATGTTCGATATTTATCCACGCTGTCTCTTAGGGTTCGTATTAAGCTCCACTGTTAACTATGATGGTACCTTGAATCAACCAGTATTTTGTGCATTTACAATCAATAACAATGACAATTTAGCACTGTCAGCACTACACAGTGGCACCACAAAAAGCTCTTGTTCTTGTTGCATTGATCACCCTTCATTATCAGACCTATTTCTGGAGTCTTGTGAAATAAGGGAGTTACTGCGTCAGAGTGTGTAGGCTATCATACTCCTCATACACAGATTCTGACAACTCGGTCCAGTAGTCTTCTATCACTATTATCCCCTCATTGTCCTCATGGTATAACAAACACACGTCGCTGTCGCCGCGTTACTCTTTCTAGAGCCAATACAACCCAGGTTCTGCGCAATATCAAACGTTTTCTCTTGTACTAGTACACTGCTGGTAGACAGCTTTCTTTAACGGTGAATTAGCAACCACCCACATAGCCTACGGCATCCACTTACTTAAAGGACCGCAGACGAAGCCTCTGAGTGGACAGGTTGACCTAAGAAACAAAAGAAGTTGGCGTCCTTTGGAGCATTCCTCGTTGTGTTTCCGATAAAACAGGTGGGGTGCGGGAGGCGAGATATAAAGTTTCACTGGGGACCCCTTCCTGAGTCTATGACTCTAAAGTCTGTCTTATTTGGTAATGAGAGTCTAACCCGGAGGAGCAATAAATGTTTTATACACCACATCAGGTTTCTTAGGAGTAACGCAGGTTTTCCAATTTACACAGGATAATACACCGGCGATCACGGTCAATCATCTAGATGTCAGAGTGTTGTCAGTTTGATCATACTTCTAACCCCCTTCTTCCGTACGTGGAAGACAGTAGTGCTGCAACCATAACAATATTTCTGCTCTGCACTCAGGATTTTACCCCACTATCTACGCGTTCACATGTAATCAGTTGTGCGATCTACAGACAAGTGTTAACAAACGTTCTTCGTCTGGCTGGTCCTCTGACCAATCTGACGTAATCGCACTTGGAATGACCGAATCTTTGATCAGCATGCCTCTCCGGTCGACACCGTGCACACGCAAGAACAAAAGAGACTGTGTAGGCTGTAACATGTTTGCTTTTTAATGAAACTATCAATGTCAACTGATTGCATGTAGATGAAATGAATCTCTGCTAGCCTACCGGATGATCTGACGTGTATGCTGAACAACAGAGCACATTGTGCTCTACTTTGCTTGAATTTGCGCCGATACGTTCAACAAGATGATGATCGTAATTTGATGCTGAACGTTGAGGTACACCGGTAGCCACTCCAGTGGTTCAGGCACCGCTGGGTACATAGTTGGTGGTCCACAAAGAAAACGTAAACCAAAAATTACGATTGAAAATGTGGATTCTTATAAGGTCCAATTGTCATATCTACTCCTATAGAATGCGTCTGTTTAGCGGTCCCGCGACACGAATCATTAGAAAAATTCACGTGAAAAACACCGCATATAGCTTTCGTCGAACACGTGCAACTTGCTCGCCGGACCGCGCAGTACATGGAGCCCGTGAGTGTGTCTGTTGTGATCAAAAAAGATGAGCGCTACGATTCGTAATACAGGGGTTGTCTGAAAAGAATCTCGGCTATGCTTCCTCTACCCAAGGTGCTCATGTAACCAAGAGGACGATTGTAGAGTATCAGTTTAAGAGTGGCAATGTATAACCACGTAAATCAACAAACTCTCGAAACTTAACTTCACACCTTTAGCTGGGCCGTGGACGCTCATGTTTGGCTTTGTTCCGTTCAACTTCCTGTGAATTTTAACTTCCGAATGAGTAGCTCCGATTGCTTTGTACGCACTTTACTTCCCTTATACATTTACCTTTGCGGCTATTTGCTCTTGTTGTAACTTTCCGGAGTTATCAAACCTGTAACTGATTGTTGTTTGGTCTCTTATACCGTTACAAAGGTTTACACCTGGTGCAATCAATAGTTACAAAGCGAAAAACAAAGTCTACAGAAAGTAGTTATTTCAAATGACCAACTGCATGTGATGGTTTTCTTAAACAGCATCAGTGAAGTCTATTCGAATTATGTATAGCTTTCTAATGAGCACGGTGGGGATCTTAAAATTATCACAAAGCCCTAGAGTGCATATGAGATATTTGGGATTAAACATGTAGCGAACCAGGATGTAAATTTTCTAGTGAGTCTGGCGATAACTGAAGCCCTTCTGTATTCAATTTATACACCGTAGGACAGTCAGAGGAGGCGTCGGTCTAATCACGGTGTGACGCTATTTACGTGTGCAGTGCTTTTGCACTCAGCAGATTGTACGTTACCATTATCAACCTTTATTCGGCTGTTTGATTGGCCAGTGCAATCAAGGAGATTGCCTCCTCCAAAAACTATTAGGTTCTTCAAGAGACATACCGGTAGATTCCCTGAAGTTTTGCTTCTCTGTTTTGTGCAAACATTCATTATCACAGCTGGTTCAGCACCATTCTGAAATCAAATACTTCCCTCTACTGAACATCTGGGAAGTATGTGGCATTCTCTTGGCTCATTCCTGTTAAAACTGTATGCAAGGCCTAAAGGTGAATAAACTAGATGTACGACGTCTTTTGCCACACCTGCTAGTCCGGTAAAAGTTGATTTGATTTCGAAACTTGTGTACTTCCTCCATGTTAAAAACCCCCTTGTTGCTGTTCTGTTAGTTAGTACCTGTTGTTTTTTCTATGTTGGCCGTACTTTGGCAGATTCTGACAACACTTCGATCGGTCCGGCAAAATCTTAGTACCCTATTACATGGGGAAATAACTTCAGAATTCTTACGATCTCACCTCAGTTCATCCTGCGTAACAGTAAGCTACAGACTAGAAAATTTTGCCATATGGCAACTACCTTACGAGATGTCGCAAGAGAACTTGTCAAGACCAGTCCTGAATGGTCTGTTGACCATGATCCCGGTGATGAAGGCAAGCTGTTTCAGCCGTAGAGGGTCTTAAAATAATATACGCTCATACACCTACGGCACGAGTTATTGCTATGGGATTTAAAACCCTCGAAGCTCTCACAACACAAACGTCAGCTTCCGAGAGGCAAGTTCTTTTATGTATCTAAAATCATAAATCTGCCACACTACTTGTCAGTAATACAAAATCTTAGTACCCTATTACATGGGGAAATAACTTCAGGATTCTTACGATCTCACCTCAATTCAACCTGCGTAACAGTAATCTACAGACCAGAAAATTTTGCCATATGGCAACTACCTTACTAGATGTCGCAAAAGAACTTGTCAAGACCAGTCCTGAATGGTCTGTTGACCATGATCCCGGTGATGAAGGCAAGCTGTTTCAGCCGTAGAGGGTCTTAAAATAATATACGCTCATACACCTACGGCACGGGCTATTGCTGTGGGATTTAAAACCCTCGAAATTCTCACAACACAAACGTCAGCTTCCGAGAGACAAATTCTTTTATGTGACCTGCTCGACAGATTCCCTTGGGTCCAAAATTTTTCCCACAAACACCTCAGAGTTTAGACACCCAGAAAGTTACGGAAGTGATCATAAGGTACCGTACAGCGTGCTTTTATCTAATTCTTTTATTTTCTCCCAAGATGACTACTCGGAATTTGCGGCTTCTATTATGACTAGATAGTGAATACCTTTGAAGTCATACTTTCTGAAGTGGATCACGAGCAACGCCAGCGCCATCGAAGCGCTCTCACTAATCTTGAGAATAACAAAGCGTTCACCGGCAAGTCTAATTCGCACTGCTGGCATCATCACAATTTGGGTGTAAGCCTTCTAAACTGTGGTCAGACTAGTTAACGACAAAGCGCAAAACCATCGGGTAGGGCTGTTAGCTTACAAATAATGACACCTTCACCCTTTAGCAGATTCCCAAAGGGCAGATGGTTATCACTTACTACCTAGTGGACACCGCAACAAAGTCAGCATAGTTTCAGGCCCCACTTCAGAGACCTTTAAAACACAATGGTTGACTTTCACAGTTGCAAACGATATACGAGAGATACGGACACATTGCAGCAGGATTATAAAACTGAATTTAAACGTGTGAAACCTATTTATTTCGAATAAAATTGTCAGTGTTCTCATGCCCATTAACTGTATTGAGTTTATGAAATAATTCGGTATTTTGTTGACACGGTTAGACGGCTGCTTATGGATGACCAAAATGGTCTGGTCGTTAACGGTATCTCCACTGAATCCAACACCACAAGCATTACCATTGTTACATTTAACAGGCAGCAAGAAACTTATCATAGCCTGTCCTTGGTCTCACTATTTGGTAAATACTCCAAGGCGTCCTGCATCAGGTCACCTGTCACGCATGCCTTTGAGATCCACTAGGAAACAATATGTGCTTCTGGACATTTTTGGCTCTAGGCAAGTCGTCAAATGCTAAAATCTACGTTTGTTCTTCTTCCTCAGCCCTCTCACTCATCCTTCACAGATCTTTTGCAGTTTCGAAGAGTTTAAAGGTAGAGTGACCTCTAGCATGCTCGCCTACACTAGTGCGGGAGTTATCAATGGTGGCGCGATGTATTTAAGTGTGTTACAAGCGTCACCACAAGTGGTGATTCTCAGAAAATGCAACGCCATTGTTTTTCCACGATCCACCAGAGTGAGTTCACCGACTCCTCCGTGTAACTTACGCGTGTAATTTGACTCAACTCTTACTCGAAACTTTCGAATACTCTTTAATGGTAAGTCATACCACTCCACCACTCACTTGACCGCAGACCTAACCCACTACACCTTATGAAAGTTGAGTTCCTTTTAGATCAAGTAAAATCTACCCTGGTGCATTTTAAGCTCTCAATCTGGTTACGACTAGCGTACATCTACGATGTACTCACTGAACATTCGGCGGTAAGAGCCGAATTCGCTGTTCTAGTCTGAATCGCGTTAACCGAACGGACATGGGTGTCCGGAAGAGCAACGTACCAGAAACTGGGAAGACCAACATATTGTCACCGGTGTTTATAAAATCTTTAAACCATAAGGTATCATCGTCCCGATGGTCCACGTTGTTCAACATTTTTTCTTCAGTGCTCTGGCAAGGTGGAACATTTTATACTTTCAAAAACAGTTTCGGGGAAGTTTATGCGCTATTTGTTTCTTGTCAGGGTCTTTGCAATGACACTTTACACCGTACTCTGCTAGTCATCTCGCATAAGCTGCTTTAAGTCACATTGTGGAATGCTCTCGATTCCTCTGTCGGAAATGAGTGTCAGGGAATACACGGAAATTCTGCCGAAATACCGTAATTTTTTGGTGATTTCTTCATTGTCATAATTACATCGTACTTTGCCACAAATTATGACAGGGATACGATTGGACTGCTCACCTACCCTATAAAGTAAACGTCACATCAGTAGGTAACGCAGTTTTTTAATTAGCGAACCTAGTTCAAACGCATAAACCACCAGATTGGTTTCATCGGTGTCACCAGTTGTGAGCAAGTTCCAACCGCTACCAACGTACTAACTTGTGATAAGTAGCCTTACCAGTAAAATTCGCAAACGATAATCATTTATCCCATAACTTAGGACACTTAACTGCTTAGAGTATTAACTTTTGGAGGGTCATCTTCGTTACTGTGCATTTACATGACGGAGTTAGTTTTGAGGCAGGTAGCACTCGGCTATTCCAATGGGTGATTTGCGCTCGACACCGTTCGATTAAAGTCGATCAGCGACTACATTGCAGTCATTCTACAAAATGCAATAATCTAGGGAGTCCGCAGTTAATCAGGTTTTCTATTGAGTGATGTGATAAATTCTTCATTTTAGAGGACAGTCTATTGTGGAAAGTCTTAGCTTCAGCTGAATCCGAACCAGCGACAGAAACAGCACGCACAACGTCGATAACAGCTTTACCCGGTAAGCTGATGTAGCGACCCAAGGAATTGTAATTTTTCCGATTTTCGCCTGTGAGCAATATTTTTATGCATGAAAGTTTTGCACACGTGTATATCTGTCCATTTTTTTACCGGAGGTGACAATCTAACCTCATTTAGATTCCACTTGAGTGTGTAGTGCCTCACATTCAATGAACTTTATGCCTCTCCAAACAACAACCTATTCGGATGTTTGCTTGTTTAATGCTGTTCGTGTTAATAACAGAATCTCTTGTTTGAAACTGACTGAACAGCTCTTCCAAAAAGCAGTTCAGCTCTAGAAAAGTTGCATTCACATTGGTTTTCTGTGCTCATACTTGTCTGTCCCGTTCAAACAACGGTTGGTGCCGTTCATTCTGGGGTAGACTCGAATTGATCGCCTTTCTCTTTTCCAACAATTTGCAAACATATAACTGGCGGTTTTCTTAACCCTGACTTTGTGATTCGTCCTCTGCTGGGATTGCGCACAAAGATTAGAGTAGAACAACAACGTATCGTGTCACATTCACTTTTTGTGTGTACACCACACAGCCAAAATTCAAATGTGAATTTTCCGAACTTCCGGTTTGGTTTCGAAATTCAGTTAGTAGAGCGCTTGCCGCGTTTGTGTATACTGTATAAGTCGCCGGTACGAATCCAGTCAAAGCCCGGATTTTTTCGTTACTGAACTTGGTTGTTGGTGTTACTGAATCTCTTCTGATTAGTGTTTCGTCACATGCAGATTCTGGAATTAAACCTATTCGCTCCAAACATTACGACATTGTACCAAAACGCGCAGCGTAGGTAAGGCTGCCGATTTTATTCTTTTCAGCAATAACTCACTCAGATGTTTGACCAGTTTATTTTGTTTGTTGTTAGATCAGTATCATTCACCTGAATCAAAACAAACTACATTTCAATAACTGAGGCAACTCATCTCGAGTGGTTCATAGATTAAGGTGCTTGCTGCGGTTTCACATGTTCAGCTGTTGCAGTTCACTACGTTCATGTCACTAACTCCCGCCACTTAACGTGTCACCAGACTGCAATGCTTATTCAGCCTTTGGGACAAACAAAATCACGTCTTTTCATGAAGTGACCTCGTTCAAATGGGCAGGACTATCAGGCAGGCAAAAAAATCACATCAATCTGCCCGCCCACTGATCACTTATGCAACACTTAGCACTTGATTCTCACTGAATTACAGTGTCAGAGAAACTGTAAACAACAGCGCACTTGCACGTGCGTTTCTTCACGGACTGGACCAAGGCCTGGACAAAGAGCAATAAACTTGATGTACAGATCGAACAACGATGCGAAATCGGTCAGCTCGTATGAATACTAAGTAAAATGAGTTGATTGCAAATTATCCTGTCCATTGCGTCACACTTTTGGCTGCACTGTGAATACTTCTGAATGCAACCCCGTTGAGATTAACTCTTGTTAACTGCCGCTACGCTGTCGTCATTACGTGGGTTGTATCTTTGTGTTTGAATCTGTTAATTGCATTTCACAATGCTTAGGTTCAGGATGCCGCTGTTATGACCACAAAAGTCTTCTGATTTGATGGTTTCATGATTAATAGTGATCAACATGATGCCACACCAGTCTGCTATTGTTTAAACTTTATTCTAGCCTCCGCCTGTCTCTACTACCACTGGTCTTGGAAGCTAATGGTTTCTTAGCCTGCGCAACACCCAATAAATTGGCCCCAGCTGACGAAGTTTGGTTTTATGTCACTTATTACTCATCTTCTTAAGCTGTGCCTATCTTCCTCTAGCCAGAACTGGGCTGAATTGAGAAGGGAGTCATACAATACTGTCTCGCACCTTGAAGGTACAACGTGCACACAGAAATTGTAAAGGGATTGGATTAGACAAATGCATCGATACGAAGTCAACCACTGATTCGCAGAAGGCTACGG